>CM045907.1:19128863-19157495 GCA_025169955.1 Salix arbutifolia
CTCATTTAAATGGGGCTCGTCGAGTCAGGATCAATTTGTCCGAAAATCCAAGGCTAACACCCCCTCCAAAAACCAAGTTCAATCATGCTTGGGGGAAAAGTCTATTACCCATAAATTGAAGTCTAATACCAACTAAAAAGGCCTTGGATATGAAAAGGTTAGAAATCTAAGGCTAATACTCATTTAAATGGGGCTCGTCGAGTCAGGATCAATTTGTCCGAAAATCCAAGGCTAACACCCCCTCCAAAAACCAAGTTCAATCATGCTTGGGGGAAAAGTCTATTACCCATAAATTGAAGTCTAATACCAACTAAAAAGTCCTTGGATATGAACAAGATTAGAAATCTAAGGCTAATACTCATTTAAATGGGGCTCGTCGAGTCAGGATCAATTTGTCCGAAAATCCAAGGCTAACACCCCCTCCAAAAACCAAGTTCAATCATGCTTGGGGGAAAAGTCTATTACCCATAAATTGAAGTCTAATACCAACTAAAAGGGGCTTGGATATGAACAAGGTTAGAAATCTAAGGCTAATACTCATTTAGATGGGGCTCGTCGAGTCAGGATCAATTTGTCCGAAAATCCAAGGCTAACACCCCCTCCAAAAACCAAGTTCAATCATGCTTGGGGGAAAAGTCTATTACCCATAAAATTGAAGTCTAATACCAACTAAAAAGGCCTTGGAAATGAAAAGACGAACAAGATTAGAAATCTAAGGCTAATACTCATTTAAATGGGGCTCGTCGAGTCAGGATCAATTTGTCCGAAAATCCAAGGCTAACACCCCCTCCAAAAACCAAGTTCAATCATGTTTGGGGGAAAATTATATTACCCATAAAATTGAAGTCTAATACCAATTAAAATGGCTTGGATATGAACAAGTTTAGAAATATAAGGCTAATACTCATTTAAATGGGGCTCGTCGAGTCAGGATCAATTTGTCCGAAAATCCAAGGCTAACACCCCCTCCAAAAACCAAGTTCAATCATGCTTGGGGGAAAAGTCTATTACCCATAAATTGAAGTCTAATACCAACTAAAAAGGGCTTGGATATGAACAAGGTTAGAAATCTAAGGCTAATACTCATTTAAATGGGGCTCGTCGAGTCAGGATCAATTTGTCCGAAAATCCAAGGCTAACACCCCCTCCAAAAACCAAGTTCAATCATGCTTGGGGGAAATGTCTATTACCCATAAATTGAAGTCTAATACCAACTAAAAAGGCCTTGGATATGAACAAGGTTAGAAATCTAAGGCTAATACTCATTTAAATGGGGCTCGTCGAGTCAGGATCAATTTGTCCGAAAATCCAAGGCTAACACCCCCTCCAAAAACCAAGTTCAATCATGCTTGGGGGAAAAGTCTATTACCCATAAATTGAAGTCTAATACCAACTAAAAAGGGCTTGGATATGAACAAGGTTAGAAATCTAAGGCTAATACTCATTTAAATGGGGCTCGTCGAGTCAGGATCAATTTGTCCGAAAATCCAAGGCTAACACCCCCTCCAAAAACCAAGTTCAATCATGCTTGGGGGAAAAGTCTATTACCCATAAATTGAAGTCTAATACCAACTAAAAAGTGCTTGGATATGAACAAGGTTAGAAATATAAGGCTAATACTCATTTAAATGGGGCTCGTCGAGTCAGGATCAATTTGTCCGAAAATCCAAGGCTAACACCCCCTCCAAAAACCAAGTTCAATCATGCTTGGGGGAAAAGTCTATTACCCATAAATTGAAGTCTAATACCAACTAAAAAGGCTTGGATATGAACAAGGTTAGAAATCTAAGGCTAATACTCATTTAAATGGGGCTCGTCGAGTCAGGATCAATTTGTCCGAAAATCCAAGGCTAACACCCCCTCCAAAAACCAAGTTCAATCATGCTTGGGGGAAAAGTCTATTACCCATAAATTGAAGTCTAATACCAACTAAAAAGGCTTGGATATGAACAAGGTTAGAAATCTAAGGCTAATACTCATTTAAATGGGGCTCGTCGAGTCAGGATCAATTTGTCCGAAAATCCAAGGCTAACACCCCCTCCAAAAACCAAGTTCAATCATGCTTGGGGGAAAAGTCTATTACCCATAAATTGAAGTCTAATACCAACTAAAAAGGCCTTGGATATGAACAAGATTAGAAATCTAAGGCTAATACTCATTTAAATGGGGCTCGTCGAGTCAGGATCAATTTGTCCGAAAATCCAAGGCTAACACCCCCTCCAAAAACCAAGTTCAATCATGCTTGGGGGAAAAGTCTATTACCCATAAATTGAAGTCTAATACCAACTAAAAAGGGCTTGGATATGAACAAGGTTAGAAATCTAAGGCTAATACTCATTTAAATGGGGCTCGTCGAGTCAGGATCAATTTGTCCGAAAATCCAAGGCTAACACCCCCTCCAAAAACCAAGTTCAATCATGCTTGGGGGAAAAGTCTATTACCCATAAATTGAAGTCTAATACCAACTAAAAAGGCTTGGATATGAACAAGGTTAGAAATCTAAGGCTAATACTCATTTAAATGGGGCTCGTCGAGTCAGGATCAATTTGTCCGAAAATCCAAGGCTAACACCCCCTCCAAAAACCAAGTTCAATCATGCTTGGGGGAAAAGTCTATTACCCATAAATTGAAGTCTAATACCAACTAAAAAGGCTTGGATATGAACAAGGTTAGAAATCTAAGGCTAATACTCATTTAAATGGGGCTCGTCGAGTCAGGATCAATTTGTCCGAAAATCCAAGGCTAACACCCCCTCCAAAAACCAAGTTCAATCATGCTTGGGGGAAAAGTCTATTACCCATAAATTGAAGTCTAATACCAACTAAAAAGGCTTGGATATGAACAAGGTTAGAAATATAAGGCTAATACTCATTTAAATGGGGCTCGTCGAGTCAGGATCAATTTGTCCGAAAATCCAAGGCTAACACCCCCTCCAAAAACCAAGTTCAATCATGCTTGGGGGAAAAGTCTATTACCCATAAATTGAAGTCTAATACCAACTAAAAAGGCCTTGGATATGAACAAGGTTAGAAATCTAAGGCTAATACTCATTTAAATGGGGCTCGTCGAGTCAGGATCAATTTGTCCGAAAATCCAAGGCTAACACCCCCTCCAAAAACCAAGTTCAATCATGCTTGGGGGAAAAGTCTATTACCCATAAATTGAAGTCTAATACCAACTAAAAAGGCCTTGGATATGAAAAGACGAACAAGATTAGAAATCTAAGGCTAATACTCATTTAAATGGGGCTCGTCGAGTCAGGATCAATTTGTCCGAAAATCCAAGGCTAACACCCCCTCCAAAAACCAAGTTCAATCATGCTTGGGGGAAAAGTCTATTACCCATAAATTGAAGTCTAATACCAACTAAAAAGGCCTTGGATATGAACAAGGTTAGAAATCTAAGGCTAATACTCATTTAAATGGGGCTCGTCGAGTCAGGATCAATTTGTCCGAAAATCCAAGGCTAACACCCCCTCCAAAAACCAAGTTCAATCATGCTTGGGGGAAAAGTCTATTACCCATAAATTGAAGTCTAATACCAACTAAAAAGGCTTGGATATGAACAAGGTTAGAAATCTAAGGCTAATACTCATTTAAATGGGGCTCGTCGAGTCAGGATCAATTTGTCCGAAAATCCAAGGCTAACACCCCCTCCAAAAACCAAGTTCAATCATGCTTGGGGGAAAAGTCTATTACCCATAAAATTGAAGTCTAATACCAACTAAAAAGGCCTTGGATATGAACAAGGTTAGAAATCTAAGGCTAATACTCATTTAAATGGGGCTCGTCGAGTCAGGATCAATTTGTCCGAAAATCCAAGGCTAACACCCCCTCCAAAAACCAAGTTCAATCATGCTTGGGGGAAAAGTCTATTACCCATAAATTGAAGTCTAATACCAACTAAAAAGGCCTTGGATATGAACAAGGTTAGAAATCTAAGGCTAATACTCATTTAAATGGGGCTCGTCGAGTCAGGATCAATTTGTCCGAAAATCCAAGGCTAACACCCCCTCCAAAAACCAAGTTCAATCATGCTTGGGGGAAAAGTCTATTACCCATAAATTGAAGTCTAATACCAACTAAAAAGGCTTGGATATGAACAAGGTTAGAAATCTAAGGCTAATACTCATTTAAATGGGGCTCGTCGAGTCAGGATCAATTTGTCCGAAAATCCAAGGCTAACACCCCCTCCAAAAACCAAGTTCAATCATGCTTGGGGGAAAAGTCTATTACCCATAAATTGAAGTCTAATACCAACTAAAAAGGCTTGGATATGAACAAGGTTAGAAATCTAAGGCTAATACTCATTTAAATGGGGCTCGTCGAGTCAGGATCAATTTGTCCGAAAATCCAAGGCTAACACCCCCTCCAAAAACCAAGTTCAATCATGCTTGGGGGAAAAGTCTATTACCCATAAATTGAAGTCTAATACCAACTAAAAAGGCTTGGATATGAACAAGGTTAGAAATATAAGGCTAATACTCATTTAAATGGGGCTCGTCGAGTCAGGATCAATTTGTCCGAAAATCCAAGGCTAACACCCCCTCCAAAAACCAAGTTCAATCATGCTTGGGGGAAAAGTCTATTACCCATAAATTGAAGTCTAATACCAACTAAAAAGGCCTTGGATATGAACAAGGTTAGAAATCTAAGGCTAATACTCATTTAAATGGGGCTCGTCGAGTCAGGATCAATTTGTCCGAAAATCCAAGGCTAACACCCCCTCCAAAAACCAAGTTCAATCATGCTTGGGGGAAAAGTCTATTACCCATAAATTGAAGTCTAATACCAACTAAAAAGGCTTGGATATGAACAAGGTTAGAAATCTAAGGCTAATACTCATTTAAATGGGGCTCGTCGAGTCAGGATCAATTTGTCCGAAAATCCAAGGCTAACACCCCCTCCAAAAACCAAGTTCAATCATGCTTGGGGGAAAAGTCTATTACCCATAAATTGAAGTCTAATACCAACTAAAAAGGCTTGGATATGAACAAGGTTAGAAATCTAAGGCTAATACTCATTTAAATGGGGCTCGTCGAGTCAGGATCAATTTGTCCGAAAATCCAAGGCTAACACCCCCTCCAAAAACCAAGTTCAATCATGCTTGGGGGAAAAGTCTATTACCCATAAATTGAAGTCTAATACCAACTAAAAAGGCTTGGATATGAACAAGGTTAGAAATCTAAGGCTAATACTCATTTAAATGGGGCTCGTCGAGTCAGGATCAATTTGTCCGAAAATCCAAGGCTAACACCCCCTCCAAAAACCAAGTTCAATCATGCTTGGGGGAAAAGTCTATTACCCATAAATTGAAGTCTAATACCAACTAAAAAGGCTTGGATATGAACAAGGTTAGAAATCTAAGGCTAATACTCATTTAAATGGGGCTCGTCGAGTCAGGATCAATTTGTCCGAAAATCCAAGGCTAACACCCCCTCCAAAAACCAAGTTCAATCATGCTTGGGGGAAAAGTCTATTACCCATAAATTGAAGTCTAATACCAACTAAAAAGGCTTGGATATGAACAAGGTTAGAAATCTAAGGCTAATACTCATTTAAATGGGGCTCGTCGAGTCAGGATCAATTTGTCCGAAAATCCAAGGCTAACACCCCCTCCAAAAACCAAGTTCAATCATGCTTGGGGGAAAAGTCTATTACCCATAAATTGAAGTCTAATACCAACTAAAAAGGGCTTGGATATGAACAAGGTTAGAAATCTAAGGCTAATACTCATTTAAATGGGGCTCGTCGAGTCAGGATCAATTTGTCCGAAAATCCAAGGCTAACACCCCCTCCAAAAACCAAGTTCAATCATGCTTGGGGGAAAAGTCTATTACCCATAAATTGAAGTCTAATACCAACTAAAAAGGCCTTGGATATGAACAAGGTTAGAAATCTAAGGCTAATACTCATTTAAATGGGGCTCGTCGAGTCAGGATCAATTTGTCCGAAAATCCAAGGCTAACACCCCCTCCAAAAACCAAGTTCAATCATGCTTGGGGGAAAAGTCTATTACCCATAAATTGAAGTCTAATACCAACTAAAAAGGCCTTGGATATGAACAAGGTTAGAAATCTAAGGCTAATACTCATTTAAATGGGGCTCGTCGAGTCAGGATCAATTTGTCCGAAAATCCAAGGCTAACACCCCCTCCAAAAACCAAGTTCAATCATGCTTGGGGGAAAAGTCTATTACCCATAAATTGAAGTCTAATACCAACTAAAAAGGCTTGGATATGAACAAGGTTAGAAATCTAAGGCTAATACTCATTTAAATGGGGCTCGTCGAGTCAGGATCAATTTGTCCGAAAATCCAAGGCTAACACCCCCTCCAAAAACCAAGTTCAATCATGCTTGGGGGAAAAGTCTATTACCCATAAATTGAAGTCTAATACCAACTAAAAAGGCCTTGGATATGAACAAGGTTAGAAATCTAAGGCTAATACTCATTTAAATGGGGCTCGTCGAGTCAGGATCAATTTGTCCGAAAATCCAAGGCTAACACCCCCTCCAAAAACCAAGTTCAATCATGCTTGGGGGAAAAGTCTATTACCCATAAATTGAAGTCTAATACCAACTAAAAAGGGCTTGGATATGAACAAGGTTAGAAATCTAAGGCTAATACTCATTTAAATGGGGCTCGTCGAGTCAGGATCAATTTGTCCGAAAATCCAAGGCTAACACCCCCTCCAAAAACCAAGTTCAATCATGCTTGGGGGAAAAGTCTATTACCCATAAATTGAAGTCTAATACCAACTAAAAAGGCTTGGATATGAACAAGGTTAGAAATCTAAGGCTAATACTCATTTAAATGGGGCTCGTCGAGTCAGGATCAATTTGTCCGAAAATCCAAGGCTAACACCCCCTCCAAAAACCAAGTTCAATCATGCTTGGGGGAAAAGTCTATTACCCATAAATTGAAGTCTAATACCAACTAAAAAGGCTTGGATATGAACAAGGTTAGAAATCTAAGGCTAATACTCATTTAAATGGGGCTCGTCGAGTCAGGATCAATTTGTCCGAAAATCCAAGGCTAACACCCCCTCCAAAAACCAAGTTCAATCATGCTTGGGGGAAAAGTCTATTACCCATAAATTGAAGTCTAATACCAACTAAAAAGGCTTGGATATGAACAAGGTTAGAAATCTAAGGCTAATACTCATTTAAATGGGGCTCGTCGAGTCAGGATCAATTTGTCCGAAAATCCAAGGCTAACACCCCCTCCAAAAACCAAGTTCAATCATGCTTGGGGGAAAAGTCTATTACCCATAAATTGAAGTCTAATACCAACTAAAAAGGCTTGGATATGAACAAGGTTAGAAATCTAAGGCTAATACTCATTTAAATGGGGCTCGTCGAGTCAGGATCAATTTGTCCGAAAATCCAAGGCTAACACCCCCTCCAAAAACCAAGTTCAATCATGCTTGGGGGAAAAGTCTATTACCCATAAATTGAAGTCTAATACCAACTAAAAAGGCTTGGATATGAACAAGGTTAGAAATCTAAGGCTAATACTCATTTAAATGGGGCTCGTCGAGTCAGGATCAATTTGTCCGAAAATCCAAGGCTAACACCCCCTCCAAAAACCAAGTTCAATCATGCTTGGGGGAAAAGTCTATTACCCATAAATTGAAGTCTAATACCAACTAAAAAGGCCTTGGATATGAACAAGGTTAGAAATCTAAGGCTAATACTCATTTAAATGGGGCTCGTCGAGTCAGGATCAATTTGTCCGAAAATCCAAGGCTAACACCCCCTCCAAAAACCAAGTTCAATCATGCTTGGGGGAAAAGTCTATTACCCATAAATTGAAGTCTAATACCAACTAAAAAGGGCTTGGATATGAACAAGGTTAGAAATCTAAGGCTAATACTCATTTAAATGGGGCTCGTCGAGTCAGGATCAATTTGTCCGAAAATCCAAGGCTAACACCCCCTCCAAAAACCAAGTTCAATCATGCTTGGGGGAAAAGTCTATTACCCATAAATTGAAGTCTAATACCAACTAAAAAGGCTTGGATATGAACAAGGTTAGAAATCTAAGGCTAATACTCATTTAAATGGGGCTCGTCGAGTCAGGATCAATTTGTCCGAAAATCCAAGGCTAACACCCCCTCCAAAAACCAAGTTCAATCATGCTTGGGGGAAAAGTCTATTACCCATAAATTGAAGTCTAATACCAACTAAAAAGGCTTGGATATGAACAAGGTTAGAAATCTAAGGCTAATACTCATTTAAATGGGGCTCGTCGAGTCAGGATCAATTTGTCCGAAAATCCAAGGCTAACACCCCCTCCAAAAACCAAGTTCAATCATGCTTGGGGGAAAAGTCTATTACCCATAAATTGAAGTCTAATACCAACTAAAAAGGCTTGGATATGAACAAGGTTAGAAATCTAAGGCTAATACTCATTTAAATGGGGCTCGTCGAGTCAGGATCAATTTGTCCGAAAATCCAAGGCTAACACCCCCTCCAAAAACCAAGTTCAATCATGCTTGGGGGAAAAGTCTATTACCCATAAATTGAAGTCTAATACCAACTAAAAAGGCCTTGGATATGAACAAGGTTAGAAATCTAAGGCTAATACTCATTTAAATGGGGCTCGTCGAGTCAGGATCAATTTGTCCGAAAATCCAAGGCTAACACCCCCTCCAAAAACCAAGTTCAATCATGCTTGGGGGAAAAGTCTATTACCCATAAATTGAAGTCTAATACCAACTAAAAAGGGCTTGGATATGAACAAGGTTAGAAATCTAAGGCTAATACTCATTTAAATGGGGCTCGTCGAGTCAGGATCAATTTGTCCGAAAATCCAAGGCTAACACCCCCTCCAAAAACCAAGTTCAATCATGCTTGGGGGAAAAGTCTATTACCCATAAATTGAAGTCTAATACCAACTAAAAAGGCCTTGGATATGAACAAGGTTAGAAATCTAAGGCTAATACTCATTTAAATGGGGCTCGTCGAGTCAGGATCAATTTGTCCGAAAATCCAAGGCTAACACCCCCTCCAAAAACCAAGTTCAATCATGCTTGGGGGAAAAGTCTATTACCCATAAATTGAAGTCTAATACCAACTAAAAAGGCTTGGATATGAACAAGGTTAGAAATCTAAGGCTAATACTCATTTAAATGGGGCTCGTCGAGTCAGGATCAATTTGTCCGAAAATCCAAGGCTAACACCCCCTCCAAAAACCAAGTTCAATCATGCTTGGGGGAAAAGTCTATTACCCATAAATTGAAGTCTAATACCAACTAAAAAGGCCTTGGATATGAACAAGGTTAGAAATCTAAGGCTAATACTCATTTAAATGGGGCTCGTCGAGTCAGGATCAATTTGTCCGAAAATCCAAGGCTAACACCCCCTCCAAAAACCAAGTTCAATCATGCTTGGGGGAAAAGTCTATTACCCATAAATTGAAGTCTAATACCAACTAAAAAGGCTTGGATATGAACAAGGTTAGAAATCTAAGGCTAATACTCATTTAAATGGGGCTCGTCGAGTCAGGATCAATTTGTCCGAAAATCCAAGGCTAACACCCCCTCCAAAAACCAAGTTCAATCATGCTTGGGGGAAAAGTCTATTACCCATAAATTGAAGTCTAATACCAACTAAAAAGGCTTGGATATGAACAAGGTTAGAAATCTAAGGCTAATACTCATTTAAATGGGGCTCGTCGAGTCAGGATCAATTTGTCCGAAAATCCAAGGCTAACACCCCCTCCAAAAACCAAGTTCAATCATGCTTGGGGGAAAAGTCTATTACCCATAAATTGAAGTCTAATACCAACTAAAAAGGCCTTGGATATGAACAAGGTTAGAAATCTAAGGCTAATACTCATTTAAATGGGGCTCGTCGAGTCAGGATCAATTTGTCCGAAAATCCAAGGCTAACACCCCCTCCAAAAACCAAGTTCAATCATGCTTGGGGGAAAAGTCTATTACCCATAAATTGAAGTCTAATACCAACTAAAAAGGCTTGGATATGAACAAGGTTAGAAATCTAAGGCTAATACTCATTTAAATGGGGCTCGTCGAGTCAGGATCAATTTGTCCGAAAATCCAAGGCTAACACCCCCTCCAAAAACCAAGTTCAATCATGCTTGGGGGAAAAGTCTATTACCCATAAATTGAAGTCTAATACCAACTAAAAAGGCTTGGATATGAACAAGGTTAGAAATCTAAGGCTAATACTCATTTAAATGGGGCTCGTCGAGTCAGGATCAATTTGTCCGAAAATCCAAGGCTAACACCCCCTCCAAAAACCAAGTTCAATCATGCTTGGGGGAAAAGTCTATTACCCATAAATTGAAGTCTAATACCAACTAAAAAGGGCTTGGATATGAACAAGGTTAGAAATCTAAGGCTAATACTCATTTAAATGGGGCTCGTCGAGTCAGGATCAATTTGTCCGAAAATCCAAGGCTAACACCCCCTCCAAAAACCAAGTTCAATCATGCTTGGGGGAAAAGTCTATTACCCATAAATTGAAGTCTAATACCAACTAAAAAGGCCTTGGATATGAACAAGGTTAGAAATCTAAGGCTAATACTCATTTAAATGGGGCTCGTCGAGTCAGGATCAATTTGTCCGAAAATCCAAGGCTAACACCCCCTCCAAAAACCAAGTTCAATCATGCTTGGGGGAAAAGTCTATTACCCATAAATTGAAGTCTAATACCAACTAAAAAGGCTTGGATATGAACAAGGTTAGAAATCTAAGGCTAATACTCATTTAAATGGGGCTCGTCGAGTCAGGATCAATTTGTCCGAAAATCCAAGGCTAACACCCCCTCCAAAAACCAAGTTCAATCATGCTTGGGGGAAAAGTCTATTACCCATAAATTGAAGTCTAATACCAACTAAAAAGGCTTGGATATGAACAAGGTTAGAAATCTAAGGCTAATACTCATTTAAATGGGGCTCGTCGAGTCAGGATCAATTTGTCCGAAAATCCAAGGCTAACACCCCCTCCAAAAACCAAGTTCAATCATGCTTGGGGGAAAAGTCTATTACCCATAAATTGAAGTCTAATACCAACTAAAAAGGGCTTGGATATGAACAAGGTTAGAAATCTAAGGCTAATACTCATTTAAATGGGGCTCGTCGAGTCAGGATCAATTTGTCCGAAAATCCAAGGCTAACACCCCCTCCAAAAACCAAGTTCAATCATGCTTGGGGGAAAAGTCTATTACCCATAAATTGAAGTCTAATACCAACTAAAAAGGCTTGGATATGAACAAGGTTAGAAATCTAAGGCTAATACTCATTTAAATGGGGCTCGTCGAGTCAGGATCAATTTGTCCGAAAATCCAAGGCTAACACCCCCTCCAAAAACCAAGTTCAATCATGCTTGGGGGAAAAGTCTATTACCCATAAATTGAAGTCTAATACCAACTAAAAAGGCCTTGGATATGAACAAGGTTAGAAATCTAAGGCTAATACTCATTTAAATGGGGCTCGTCGAGTCAGGATCAATTTGTCCGAAAATCCAAGGCTAACACCCCCTCCAAAAACCAAGTTCAATCATGCTTGGGGGAAAAGTCTATTACCCATAAATTGAAGTCTAATACCAACTAAAAAGGGCTTGGATATGAACAAGGTTAGAAATCTAAGGCTAATACTCATTTAAATGGGGCTCGTCGAGTCAGGATCAATTTGTCCGAAAATCCAAGGCTAACACCCCCTCCAAAAACCAAGTTCAATCATGCTTGGGGGAAAAGTCTATTACCCATAAATTGAAGTCTAATACCAACTAAAAAGGCTTGGATATGAACAAGGTTAGAAATCTAAGGCTAATACTCATTTAAATGGGGCTCGTCGAGTCAGGATCAATTTGTCCGAAAATCCAAGGCTAACACCCCCTCCAAAAACCAAGTTCAATCATGCTTGGGGGAAAAGTCTATTACCCATAAATTGAAGTCTAATACCAACTAAAAAGGGCTTGGATATGAACAAGGTTAGAAATCTAAGGCTAATACTCATTTAAATGGGGCTCGTCGAGTCAGGATCAATTTGTCCGAAAATCCAAGGCTAACACCCCCTCCAAAAACCAAGTTCAATCATGCTTGGGGGAAAAGTCTATTACCCATAAATTGAAGTCTAATACCAACTAAAAAGGCTTGGATATGAACAAGGTTAGAAATATAAGGCTAATACTCATTTAAATGGGGCTCGTCGAGTCAGGATCAATTTGTCCGAAAATCCAAGGCTAACACCCCCTCCAAAAACCAAGTTCAATCATGCTTGGGGGAAAAGTCTATTACCCATAAATTGAAGTCTAATACCAACTAAAAAGGCCTTGGATATGAACAAGGTTAGAAATCTAAGGCTAATACTCATTTAAATGGGGCTCGTCGAGTCAGGATCAATTTGTCCGAAAATCCAAGGCTAACACCCCCTCCAAAAACCAAGTTCAATCATGCTTGGGGGAAAAGTCTATTACCCATAAATTGAAGTCTAATACCAACTAAAAAGGGCTTGGATATGAACAAGGTTAGAAATCTAAGGCTAATACTCATTTAAATGGGGCTCGTCGAGTCAGGATCAATTTGTCCGAAAATCCAAGGCTAACACCCCCTCCAAAAACCAAGTTCAATCATGCTTGGGGGAAAAGTCTATTACCCATAAATTGAAGTCTAATACCAACTAAAAAGGCCTTGGATATACGAACAAGGTTAGAAATCTAAGGCTAATACTCATTTAAATGGGGCTCGTCGAGTCAGGATCAATTTGTCCGAAAATCCAAGGCTAACACCCCCTCCAAAAACCAAGTTCAATCATGCTTGGGGGAAAAGTCTATTACCCATAAATTGAAGTCTAATACCAACTAAAAAGGGCTTGGATATGAACAAGGTTAGAAATCTAAGGCTAATACTCATTTAAATGGGGCTCGTCGAGTCAGGATCAATTTGTCCGAAAATCCAAGGCTAACACCCCCTCCAAAAACCAAGTTCAATCATGCTTGGGGGAAAAGTCTATTACCCATAAATTGAAGTCTAATACCAACTAAAAAGGCTTGGATATGAACAAGGTTAGAAATCTAAGGCTAATACTCATTTAAATGGGGCTCGTCGAGTCAGGATCAATTTGTCCGAAAATCCAAGGCTAACACCCCCTCCAAAAACCAAGTTCAATCATGCTTGGGGGAAAAGTCTATTACCCATAAATTGAAGTCTAATACCAACTAAAAAGGGCTTGGATATGAACAAGGTTAGAAATCTAAGGCTAATACTCATTTAAATGGGGCTCGTCGAGTCAGGATCAATTTGTCCGAAAATCCAAGGCTAACACCCCCTCCAAAAACCAAGTTCAATCATGCTTGGGGGAAAAGTCTATTACCCATAAATTGAAGTCTAATACCAACTAAAAAGGCTTGGATATGAACAAGGTTAGAAATCTAAGGCTAATACTCATTTAAATGGGGCTCGTCGAGTCAGGATCAATTTGTCCGAAAATCCAAGGCTAACACCCCCTCCAAAAACCAAGTTCAATCATGCTTGGGGGAAAAGTCTATTACCCATAAATTGAAGTCTAATACCAACTAAAAAGGCTTGGATATGAACAAGGTTAGAAATCTAAGGCTAATACTCATTTAAATGGGGCTCGTCGAGTCAGGATCAATTTGTCCGAAAATCCAAGGCTAACACCCCCTCCAAAAACCAAGTTCAATCATGCTTGGGGGAAAAGTCTATTACCCATAAATTGAAGTCTAATACCAACTAAAAAGGCTTGGATATGAACAAGGTTAGAAATCTAAGGCTAATACTCATTTAAATGGGGCTCGTCGAGTCAGGATCAATTTGTCCGAAAATCCAAGGCTAACACCCCCTCCAAAAACCAAGTTCAATCATGCTTGGGGGAAAAGTCTATTACCCATAAATTGAAGTCTAATACCAACTAAAAAGGCCTTGGATATACGAACAAGGTTAGAAATCTAAGGCTAATACTCATTTAAATGGGGCTCGTCGAGTCAGGATCAATTTGTCCGAAAATCCAAGGCTAACACCCCCTCCAAAAACCAAGTTCAATCATGCTTGGGGGAAAAGTCTATTACCCATAAATTGAAGTCTAATACCAACTAAAAAGGGCTTGGATATGAACAAGGTTAGAAATCTAAGGCTAATACTCATTTAAATGGGGCTCGTCGAGTCAGGATCAATTTGTCCGAAAATCCAAGGCTAACACCCCCTCCAAAAACCAAGTTCAATCATGCTTGGGGGAAAAGTCTATTACCCATAAATTGAAGTCTAATACCAACTAAAAAGGCTTGGATATGAACAAGGTTAGAAATCTAAGGCTAATACTCATTTAAATGGGGCTCGTCGAGTCAGGATCAATTTGTCCGAAAATCCAAGGCTAACACCCCCTCCAAAAACCAAGTTCAATCATGCTTGGGGGAAAAGTCTATTACCCATAAATTGAAGTCTAATACCAACTAAAAAGGGCTTGGATATGAACAAGGTTAGAAATCTAAGGCTAATACTCATTTAAATGGGGCTCGTCGAGTCAGGATCAATTTGTCCGAAAATCCAAGGCTAACACCCCCTCCAAAAACCAAGTTCAATCATGCTTGGGGGAAAAGTCTATTACCCATAAATTGAAGTCTAATACCAACTAAAAAGGCTTGGATATGAACAAGGTTAGAAATCTAAGGCTAATACTCATTTAAATGGGGCTCGTCGAGTCAGGATCAATTTGTCCGAAAATCCAAGGCTAACACCCCCTCCAAAAACCAAGTTCAATCATGCTTGGGGGAAAAGTCTATTACCCATAAATTGAAGTCTAATACCAACTAAAAAGGCCTTGGATATGAACAAGGTTAGAAATCTAAGGCTAATACTCATTTAAATGGGGCTCGTCGAGTCAGGATCAATTTGTCCGAAAATCCAAGGCTAACACCCCCTCCAAAAACCAAGTTCAATCATGCTTGGGGGAAAAGTCTATTACCCATAAATTGAAGTCTAATACCAACTAAAAAGGCTTGGATATGAACAAGGTTAGAAATCTAAGGCTAATACTCATTTAAATGGGGCTCGTCGAGTCAGGATCAATTTGTCCGAAAATCCAAGGCTAACACCCCCTCCAAAAACCAAGTTCAATCATGCTTGGGGGAAAAGTCTATTACCCATAAATTGAAGTCTAATACCAACTAAAAAGGCCTTGGATATGAACAAGGTTAGAAATCTAAGGCTAATACTCATTTAAATGGGGCTCGTCGAGTCAGGATCAATTTGTCCGAAAATCCAAGGCTAACACCCCCTCCAAAAACCAAGTTCAATCATGCTTGGGGGAAAAGTCTATTACCCATAAATTGAAGTCTAATACCAACTAAAAAGGGCTTGGATATGAACAAGGTTAGAAATCTAAGGCTAATACTCATTTAAATGGGGCTCGTCGAGTCAGGATCAATTTGTCCGAAAATCCAAGGCTAACACCCCCTCAAAAACCAAGTTCAATCATGCTTGGGGGAAAAGTCTATTACCCATAAATTGAAGTCTAATACCAACTAAAAAGGCCTTGGATATGAACAAGGTTAGAAATCTAAGGCTAATACTCATTTAAATGGGGCTCGTCGAGTCAGGATCAATTTGTCCGAAAATCCAAGGCTAACACCCCCTCCAAAAACCAAGTTCAATCATGCTTGGGGGAAAAGTCTATTACCCATAAATTGAAGTCTAATACCAACTAAAAAGGCCTTGGATATGAACAAGGTTAGAAATCTAAGGCTAATACTCATTTAAATGGGGCTCGTCGAGTCAGGATCAATTTGTCCGAAAATCCAAGGCTAACACCCCCTCCAAAAACCAAGTTCAATCATGCTTGGGGGAAAAGTCTATTACCCATAAATTGAAGTCTAATACCAACTAAAAAGGCTTGGATATGAACAAGGTTAGAAATCTAAGGCTAATACTCATTTAAATGGGGCTCGTCGAGTCAGGATCAATTTGTCCGAAAATCCAAGGCTAACACCCCCTCCAAAAACCAAGTTCAATCATGCTTGGGGGAAAAGTCTATTACCCATAAATTGAAGTCTAATACCAACTAAAAAGGCCTTGGATATGAACAAGGTTAGAAATCTAAGGCTAATACTCATTTAAATGGGGCTCGTCGAGTCAGGATCAATTTGTCCGAAAATCCAAGGCTAACACCCCCTCCAAAAACCAAGTTCAATCATGCTTGGGGGAAAAGTCTATTACCCATAAATTGAAGTCTAATACCAACTAAAAAGGCTTGGATATGAACAAGGTTAGAAATCTAAGGCTAATACTCATTTAAATGGGGCTCGTCGAGTCAGGATCAATTTGTCCGAAAATCCAAGGCTAACACCCCCTCCAAAAACCAAGTTCAATCATGCTTGGGGGAAAAGTCTATTACCCATAAATTGAAGTCTAATACCAACTAAAAAGGCCTTGGATATGAACAAGGTTAGAAATCTAAGGCTAATACTCATTTAAATGGGGCTCGTCGAGTCAGGATCAATTTGTCCGAAAATCCAAGGCTAACACCCCCTCCAAAAACCAAGTTCAATCATGCTTGGGGGAAAAGTCTATTACCCATAAATTGAAGTCTAATACCAACTAAAAAGGCTTGGATATGAACAAGGTTAGAAATCTAAGGCTAATACTCATTTAAATGGGGCTCGTCGAGTCAGGATCAATTTGTCCGAAAATCCAAGGCTAACACCCCCTCCAAAAACCAAGTTCAATCATGCTTGGGGGAAAAGTCTATTACCCATAAATTGAAGTCTAATACCAACTAAAAAGGCTTGGATATGAACAAGGTTAGAAATCTAAGGCTAATACTCATTTAAATGGGGCTCGTCGAGTCAGGATCAATTTGTCCGAAAATCCAAGGCTAACACCCCCTCCAAAAACCAAGTTCAATCATGCTTGGGGGAAAAGTCTATTACCCATAAATTGAAGTCTAATACCAACTAAAAAGGGCTTGGATATGAACAAGGTTAGAAATCTAAGGCTAATACTCATTTAAATGGGGCTCGTCGAGTCAGGATCAATTTGTCCGAAAATCCAAGGCTAACACCCCCTCCAAAAACCAAGTTCAATCATGCTTGGGGGAAAAGTCTATTACCCATAAATTGAAGTCTAATACCAACTAAAAAGGCCTTGGATATGAACAAGGTTAGAAATCTAAGGCTAATACTCATTTAAATGGGGCTCGTCGAGTCAGGATCAATTTGTCCGAAAATCCAAGGCTAACACCCCCTCCAAAAACCAAGTTCAATCATGCTTGGGGGAAAAGTCTATTACCCATAAATTGAAGTCTAATACCAACTAAAAAGGCCTTGGATATGAACAAGGTTAGAAATCTAAGGCTAATACTCATTTAAATGGGGCTCGTCGAGTCAGGATCAATTTGTCCGAAAATCCAAGGCTAACACCCCCTCCAAAAACCAAGTTCAATCATGCTTGGGGGAAAAGTCTATTACCCATAAATTGAAGTCTAATACCAACTAAAAAGGCTTGGATATGAACAAGGTTAGAAATCTAAGGCTAATACTCATTTAAATGGGGCTCGTCGAGTCAGGATCAATTTGTCCGAAAATCCAAGGCTAACACCCCCTCCAAAAACCAAGTTCAATCATGCTTGGGGGAAAAGTCTATTACCCATAAATTGAAGTCTAATACCAACTAAAAAGGCCTTGGATATGAACAAGGTTAGAAATCTAAGGCTAATACTCATTTAAATGGGGCTCGTCGAGTCAGGATCAATTTGTCCGAAAATCCAAGGCTAACACCCCCTCCAAAAACCAAGTTCAATCATGCTTGGGGGAAAAGTCTATTACCCATAAATTGAAGTCTAATACCAACTAAAAAGGGCTTGGATATGAACAAGGTTAGAAATCTAAGGCTAATACTCATTTAAATGGGGCTCGTCGAGTCAGGATCAATTTGTCCGAAAATCCAAGGCTAACACCCCCTCCAAAAACCAAGTTCAATCATGCTTGGGGGAAAAGTCTATTACCCATAAATTGAAGTCTAATACCAACTAAAAAGGCTTGGATATGAACAAGGTTAGAAATCTAAGGCTAATACTCATTTAAATGGGGCTCGTCGAGTCAGGATCAATTTGTCCGAAAATCCAAGGCTAACACCCCCTCCAAAAACCAAGTTCAATCATGCTTGGGGGAAAAGTCTATTACCCATAAATTGAAGTCTAATACCAACTAAAAAGGCTTGGATATGAACAAGGTTAGAAATCTAAGGCTAATACTCATTTAAATGGGGCTCGTCGAGTCAGGATCAATTTGTCCGAAAATCCAAGGCTAACACCCCCTCCAAAAACCAAGTTCAATCATGCTTGGGGGAAAAGTCTATTACCCATAAATTGAAGTCTAATACCAACTAAAAAGGCTTGGATATGAACAAGGTTAGAAATCTAAGGCTAATACTCATTTAAATGGGGCTCGTCGAGTCAGGATCAATTTGTCCGAAAATCCAAGGCTAACACCCCCTCCAAAAACCAAGTTCAATCATGCTTGGGGGAAAAGTCTATTACCCATAAATTGAAGTCTAATACCAACTAAAAAGGCCTTGGATATGAACAAGGTTAGAAATCTAAGGCTAATACTCATTTAAATGGGGCTCGTCGAGTCAGGATCAATTTGTCCGAAAATCCAAGGCTAACACCCCCTCCAAAAACCAAGTTCAATCATGCTTGGGGGAAAAGTCTATTACCCATAAATTGAAGTCTAATACCAACTAAAAAGGCTTGGATATGAACAAGGTTAGAAATCTAAGGCTAATACTCATTTAAATGGGGCTCGTCGAGTCAGGATCAATTTGTCCAAAAATCCAAGGCTAACACCCTCTCCAAAAACCAAGTTCAATCATGCTTGGGGGAAAAGTCTATTACCCATAAAATTGAATTCTAATACCAACTAAAAGCCTTGGATATGAACAAGGTTAGAAATCTAACGCTAATACTCATTTGAATGGGGCTCGTTGAATGAGGATCAATTTGTCCGAAAATCCAAGGCTAACACCCCCTCCAAAAACCAAGTTCAATCATGGTTGGGGGAAAAGTCTTTTACCCATAAAATTGAAGTCTAATACCAACTAAAAAGGGCTTGGATATGAACAAGGTTAGAAATCTAAGGCTAATACTCATTTAAATGGGGCTCGTCGAGTCAGGATCAATTTGTCCGAAAATCCAAGGCTAACACCCCCTCCAAAAACCAAGTTCAATCATGCTTGGGGGAAAAGTCTATTACCCATAAATTGAAGTCTAATACCAACTAAAAAGGCTTGGATATGAACAAGGTTAGAAATCTAAGGCTAATACTCATTTAAATGGGGCTCGTCGAGTCAGGATCAATTTGTCCGAAAATCCAAGGCTAACACCCCCTCCAAAAACCAAGTTCAATCATGCTTGGGGGAAAAGTCTATTACCCATAAATTGAAGTCTAATACCAACTAAAAAGGCCTTGGATATGAACAAGGTTAGAAATCTAAGGCTAATACTCATTTAAATGGGGCTCGTCGAGTCAGGATCAATTTGTCCGAAAATCCAAGGCTAACACCCCCTCCAAAAACCAAGTTCAATCATGCTTGGGGGAAAAGTCTATTACCCATAAATTGAAGTCTAATACCAACTAAAAAGGCTTGGATATGAACAAGGTTAGAAATCTAAGGCTAATACTCATTTAAATGGGGCTCGTCGAGTCAGGATCAATTTGTCCGAAAATCCAAGGCTAACACCCCCTCCAAAAACCAAGTTCAATCATGCTTGGGGGAAAAGTCTATTACCCATAAATTGAAGTCTAATACCAACTAAAAAGGCCTTGGAATGAAAAGGTTAGAAATCTAAGGCTAATACTCATTTAAATGGGGCTCGTCGAGTCAGGATCAATTTGTCCGAAAATCCAAGGCTAACACCCCCTCCAAAAACCAAGTTCAATCATGCTTGGGGGAAAAGTCTATTACCCATAAATTGAAGTCTAATACCAACTAAAAAGGGCTTGGATATGAAAAAGGTTAGAAATCTAAGGCTAATACTCATTTAAATGGGACTCGTCGACTGAGGATCAATTTGTCCGAAAATCCAAGGCTAACACCCCCTCCAAAAACCAAGTTCAATCATGCTTGGGGGAAAAGTCTATTACCCATAAATTGAAGTCTAATACCAACTAAAAAGGCCTTGGATATGAAAAGGTTAGAAATCTAAGGCTAATACTCATTTAAATGGGGCTCGTCGAGTGAGGATCAATTTGTCCGAAAATCCAAGGCTAACACCCCCTCCAAAAACCAAGTTCAATCATGCTTGGGGGAAAGGTCTATTACCCATAAATTGAAGTCTAATACCAACTAAAAAGGGCTTGGATATGAACAAGGTTAGAAATCGAAGGCTAATACTCATTTAAATGGGGCTCGTCGAGTCAGGATCAATTTGTCCGAAAATCCAAGGCTAACACCCCCTCCAAAAACCAAGTTCAATCATGCTTGGGGGAAAAGTCTATTACCCATAAATTGAAGTCTAATACCAACTAAAAAGGCCTTGGATATGAACAAGGTTAGAAATCTAAGGCTAATACTCATTTAAATGGGGCTCGTCGAGTCAGGATCAATTTGTCCGAAAATCCAAGGCTAACACCCCCTCCAAAAACCAAGTTCAATCATGCTTGGGGGAAAAGTCTATTACCCATAAATTGAAGTCTAATACCAACTAAAAAGGCCTTGGATATGAACAAGGTTAGAAATCTAAGGCTAATACTCATTTAAATGGGGCTCGTCGAGTCAGGATCAATTTGTCCGAAAATCCAAGGCTAACACCCCCTCCAAAAACCAAGTTCAATCATGCTTGGGGGAAAAGTCTATTACCCATAAATTGAAGTCTAATACCAACTAAAAAGGCTTGGATATGAACAAGGTTAGAAATCTAAGGCTAATACTCATTTAAATGGGGCTCGTCGAGTCAGGATCAATTTGTCCGAAAATCCAAGGCTAACACCCCCTCCAAAAACCAAGTTCAATCATGCTTGGGGGAAAAGTCTATTACCCATAAATTGAAGTCTAATACCAACTAAAAAGGCCTTGGATATGAACAAGGTTAGAAATCTAAGGCTAATACTCATTTAAATGGGGCTCGTCGAGTCAGGATCAATTTGTCCGAAAATCCAAGGCTAACACCCCCTCCAAAAACCAAGTTCAATCATGCTTGGGGGAAAAGTCTATTACCCATAAATTGAAGTCTAATACCAACTAAAAAGGCTTGGATATGAACAAGGTTAGAAATCTAAGGCTAATACTCATTTAAATGGGGCTCGTCGAGTCAGGATCAATTTGTCCGAAAATCCAAGGCTAACACCCCCTCCAAAAACCAAGTTCAATCATGCTTGGGGGAAAAGTCTATTACCCATAAATTGAAGTCTAATACCAACTAAAAAGGCCTTGGATATGAACAAGGTTAGAAATCTAAGGCTAATACTCATTTAAATGGGGCTCGTCGAGTCAGGATCAATTTGTCCGAAAATCCAAGGCTAACACCCCCTCCAAAAACCAAGTTCAATCATGCTTGGGGGAAAAGTCTATTACCCATAAATTGAAGTCTAATACCAACTAAAAAGGCCTTGGATATGAACAAGGTTAGAAATCTAAGGCTAATACTCATTTAAATGGGGCTCGTCGAGTCAGGATCAATTTGTCCGAAAATCCAAGGCTAACACCCCCTCCAAAAACCAAGTTCAATCATGCTTGGGGGAAAAGTCTATTACCCATAAATTGAAGTCTAATACCAACTAAAAAGGCCTTGGATATGAACAAGGTTAGAAATCTAAGGCTAATACTCATTTAAATGGGGCTCGTCGAGTCAGGATCAATTTGTCCGAAAATCCAAGGCTAACACCCCCTCAAAAACCAAGTTCAATCATGCTTGGGGGAAAAGTCTATTACCCATAAATTGAAGTCTAATACCAACTAAAAAGGCCTTGGATATGAACAAGGTTAGAAATCTAAGGCTAATACTCATTTAAATGGGGCTCGTCGAGTCAGGATCAATTTGTCCGAAAATCCAAGGCTAACACCCCCTCCAAAAACCAAGTTCAATCATGCTTGGGGGAAAAGTCTATTACCCATAAATTGAAGTCTAATACCAACTAAAAAGGCCTTGGATATGAACAAGGTTAGAAATCTAAGGCTAATACTCATTTAAATGGGGCTCGTCGAGTCAGGATCAATTTGTCCGAAAATCCAAGGCTAACACCCCCTCCAAAAACCAAGTTCAATCATGCTTGGGGGAAAAGTCTATTACCCATAAATTGAAGTCTAATACCAACTAAAAAGGCCTTGGATATGAACAAGGTTAGAAATCTAAGGCTAATACTCATTTAAATGGGGCTCGTCGAGTCAGGATCAATTTGTCCGAAAATCCAAGGCTAACACCCCCTCCAAAAACCAAGTTCAATCATGCTTGGGGGAAAAGTCTATTACCCATAAATTGAAGTCTAATACCAACTAAAAAGGCCTTGGATATGAACAAGGTTAGAAATCTAAGGCTAATACTCATTTAAATGGGGCTCGTCGAGTCAGGATCAATTTGTCCGAAAATCCAAGGCTAACACCCCCTCCAAAAACCAAGTTCAATCATGCTTGGGGGAAAAGTCTATTACCCATAAATTGAAGTCTAATACCAACTAAAAAGGCCTTGGATATGAACAAGGTTAGAAATCTAAGGCTAATACTCATTTAAATGGGGCTCGTCGAGTCAGGATCAATTTGTCCGAAAATCCAAGGCTAACACCCCCTCCAAAAACCAAGTTCAATCATGCTTGGGGGAAAAGTCTATTACCCATAAATTGAAGTCTAATACCAACTAAAAAGGCTTGGATATGAACAAGGTTAGAAATCTAAGGCTAATACTCATTTAAATGGGGCTCGTCGAGTCAGGATCAATTTGTCCGAAAATCCAAGGCTAACACCCCCTCCAAAAACCAAGTTCAATCATGCTTGGGGGAAAAGTCTATTACCCATAAATTGAAGTCTAATACCAACTAAAAAGGCCTTGGATATGAACAAGGTTAGAAATCTAAGGCTAATACTCATTTAAATGGGGCTCGTCGAGTCAGGATCAATTTGTCCGAAAATCCAAGGCTAACACCCCCTCCAAAAACCAAGTTCAATCATGCTTGGGGGAAAAGTCTATTACCCATAAATTGAAGTCTAATACCAACTAAAAAGGCTTGGATATGAACAAGGTTAGAAATCTAAGGCTAATACTCATTTAAATGGGGCTCGTCGAGTCAGGATCAATTTGTCCGAAAATCCAAGGCTAACACCCCCTCCAAAAACCAAGTTCAATCATGCTTGGGGGAAAAGTCTATTACCCATAAATTGAAGTCTAATACCAACTAAAAAGGCTTGGATATGAACAAGGTTAGAAATCTAAGGCTAATACTCATTTAAATGGGGCTCGTCGAGTCAGGATCAATTTGTCCGAAAATCCAAGGCTAACACCCCCTCAAAAACCAAGTTCAATCATGCTTGGGGGAAAAGTCTATTACCCATAAATTGAAGTCTAATACCAACTAAAAAGGCCTTGGATATGAACAAGGTTAGAAATCTAAGGCTAATACTCATTTAAATGGGGCTCGTCGAGTCAGGATCAATTTGTCCGAAAATCCAAGGCTAACACCCCCTCCAAAAACCAAGTTCAATCATGCTTGGGGGAAAAGTCTATTACCCATAAATTGAAGTCTAATACCAACTAAAAAGGCCTTGGATATGAACAAGGTTAGAAATCTAAGGCTAATACTCATTTAAATGGGGCTCGTCGAGTCAGGATCAATTTGTCCGAAAATCCAAGGCTAACACCCCCTCCAAAAACCAAGTTCAATCATGCTTGGGGGAAAAGTCTATTACCCATAAATTGAAGTCTAATACCAACTAAAAAGGCCTTGGATATGAACAAGGTTAGAAATCTAAGGCTAATACTCATTTAAATGGGGCTCGTCGAGTCAGGATCAATTTGTCCGAAAATCCAAGGCTAACACCCCCTCCAAAAACCAAGTTCAATCATGCTTGGGGGAAAAGTCTATTACCCATAAATTGAAGTCTAATACCAACTAAAAAGGCCTTGGATATGAAAAGGTTAGAAATCTAAGGCTAATACTCATTTAAATGGGGCTCGTCGAGTCAGGATCAATTTGTCCGAAAATCCAAGGCTAACACCCCCTCCAAAAACCAAGTTCAATCATGCTTGGGGGAAAAGTCTATTACCCATAAATTGAAGTCTAATACCAACTAAAAAGGCCTTGGATATGAACAAGGTTAGAAATCTAAGGCTAATACTCATTTAAATGGGGCTCGTCGAGTCAGGATCAATTTGTCCGAAAATCCAAGGCTAACACCCCCTCCAAAAACCAAGTTCAATCATGCTTGGGGGAAAAGTCTATTACCCATAAATTGAAGTCTAATACCAACTAAAAAGGGCTTGGATATGAACAAGGTTAGAAATCTAAGGCTAATACTCATTTAAATGGGGCTCGTCGAGTCAGGATCAATTTGTCCGAAAATCCAAGGCTAACACCCCCTCCAAAAACCAAGTTCAATCATGCTTGGGGGAAAAGTCTATTACCCATAAATTGAAGTCTAATACCAACTAAAAAGGCCTTGGATATGAACAAGGTTAGAAATCTAAGGCTAATACTCATTTAAATGGGGCTCGTCGAGTCAGGATCAATTTGTCCGAAAATCCAAGGCTAACACCCCCTCCAAAAACCAAGTTCAATCATGCTTGGGGGAAAAGTCTATTACCCATAAATTGAAGTCTAATACCAACTAAAAAGGCCTTGGATATGAACAAGGTTAGAAATCTAAGGCTAATACTCATTTAAATGGGGCTCGTCGAGTCAGGATCAATTTGTCCGAAAATCCAAGGCTAACACCCCCTCCAAAAACCAAGTTCAATCATGCTTGGGGGAAAAGTCTATTACCCATAAATTGAAGTCTAATACCAACTAAAAAGGCTTGGATATGAACAAGGTTAGAAATCTAAGGCTAATACTCATTTAAATGGGGCTCGTCGAGTCAGGATCAATTTGTCCGAAAATCCAAGGCTAACACCCCCTCAAAAACCAAGTTCAATCATGCTTGGGGGAAAAGTCTATTACCCATAAATTGAAGTCTAATACCAACTAAAAAGGCCTTGGATATGAACAAGGTTAGAAATCTAAGGCTAATACTCATTTAAATGGGGCTCGTCGAGTCAGGATCAATTTGTCCGAAAATCCAAGGCTAACACCCCCTCAAAAACCAAGTTCAATCATGCTTGGGGGAAAAGTCTATTACCCATAAATTGAAGTCTAATACCAACTAAAAAGGCCTTGGATATGAACAAGGTTAGAAATCTAAGGCTAATACTCATTTAAATGGGGCTCGTCGAGTCAGGATCAATTTGTCCGAAAATCCAAGGCTAACACCCCCTCCAAAAACCAAGTTCAATCATGCTTGGGGGAAAAGTCTATTACCCATAAAATTGAAGTCTAATACCAACTAAAAAGGCCTTGGATATGAACAAGGTTAGAAATCTAAGGCTAATACTCATTTAAATGGGGCTCGTCGAGTCAGGATCAATTTGTCCGAAAATCCAAGGCTAACACCCCCTCCAAAAACCAAGTTCAATCATGCTTGGGGGAAAAGTCTATTACCCATAAATTGAAGTCTAATACCAACTAAAAAGGCCTTGGATATGAACAAGGTTAGAAATCTAAGGCTAATACTCATTTAAATGGGGCTCGTCGAGTCAGGATCAATTTGTCCGAAAATCCAAGGCTAACACCCCCTCCAAAAACCAAGTTCAATCATGCTTGGGGGAAAAGTCTATTACCCATAAATTGAAGTCTAATACCAACTAAAAAGGCTTGGATATGAACAAGGTTAGAAATCTAAGGCTAATACTCATTTAAATGGGGCTCGTCGAGTCAGGATCAATTTGTCCGAAAATCCAAGGCTAACACCCCCTCCAAAAACCAAGTTCAATCATGCTTGGGGGAAAAGTCTATTACCCATAAATTGAAGTCTAATACCAACTAAAAAGGCCTTGGATATGAACAAGGTTAGAAATCTAAGGCTAATACTCATTTAAATGGGGCTCGTCGAGTCAGGATCAATTTGTCCGAAAATCCAAGGCTAACACCCCCTCCAAAAACCAAGTTCAATCATGCTTGGGGGAAAAGTCTATTACCCATAAATTGAAGTCTAATACCAACTAAAAAGGCCTTGGATATGAACAAGGTTAGAAATCTAAGGCTAATACTCATTTAAATGGGGCTCGTCGAGTCAGGATCAATTTGTCCGAAAATCCAAGGCTAACACCCCCTCAAAAAACCAAGTTCAATCATGCTTGGGGGAAAAGTCTATTACCCATAAAATTGAAGTCTAATACCAACTAAAAAGGCCTTGGAATGAACAAGGTTAGAAATCTAAGGCTAATACTCATTTAAATGGGGCTCGTCGAGTCAGGATCAATTTGTCCGAAAATCCAAGGCTAACACCCCCTCCAAAAACCAAGTTCAATCATGCTTGGGGGAAAAGTCTATTACCCATAAATTGAAGTCTAATACCAACTAAAAAGGCCTTGGATATGAAAAGGTTAGAAATCTAAGGCTAATACTCATTTAAATGGGGCTCGTCGAGTCAGGATCAATTTGTCCGAAAATCCAAGGCTAACACCCCCTCCAAAAACCAAGTTCAATCATGCTTGGGGGAAAAGTCTATTACCCATAAATTGAAGTCTAATACCAACTAAAAAGGCCTTGGATATGAACAAGGTTAGAAATCTAAGGCTAATACTCATTTAAATGGGGCTCGTCGAGTCAGGATCAATTTGTCCGAAAATCCAAGGCTAACACCCCCTCAAAAACCAAGTTCAATCATGCTTGGGGGAAAAGTCTATTACCCATAAATTGAAGTCTAATACCAACTAAAAAGGCCTTGGATATGAACAAGGTTAGAAATCTAAGGCTAATACTCATTTAAATGGGGCTCGTCGAGTCAGGATCAATTTGTCCGAAAATCCAAGGCTAACACCCCCTCCAAAAACCAAGTTCAATCATGCTTGGGGGAAAAGTCTATTACCCATAAATTGAAGTCTAATACCAACTAAAAAGGCCTTGGATATGAACAAGGTTAGAAATCTAAGGCTAATACTCATTTAAATGGGGCTCGTCGAGTCAGGATCAATTTGTCCGAAAATCCAAGGCTAACACCCCCTCCAAAAACCAAGTTCAATCATGCTTGGGGGAAAAGTCTATTACCCATAAATTGAAGTCTAATACCAACTAAAAAGGCCTTGGATATGAACAAGGTTAGAAATCTAAGGCTAATACTCATTTAAATGGGGCTCGTCGAGTCAGGATCAATTTGTCCGAAAATCCAAGGCTAACACCCCCTCCAAAAACCAAGTTCAATCATGCTTGGGGGAAAAGTCTATTACCCATAAATTGAAGTCTAATACCAACTAAAAAGGGCTTGGATATGAACAAGGTTAGAAATCTAAGGCTAATACTCATTTAAATGGGGCTCGTCGAGTCAGGATCAATTTGTCCGAAAATCCAAGGCTAACACCCCCTCCAAAAAACCAAGTTCAATCATGCTTGGGGGAAAAGTCTATTACCCATAAATTGAAGTCTAATACCAACTAAAAAGGCCTTGGATATGAACAAGGTTAGAAATCTAAGGCTAATACTCATTTAAATGGGGCTCGTCGAGTCAGGATCAATTTGTCCGAAAATCCAAGGCTAACACCCCCTCCAAAAACCAAGTTCAATCATGCTTGGGGGAAAAGTCTATTACCCATAAATTGAAGTCTAATACCAACTAAAAAGGCCTTGGATATGAACAAGGTTAGAAATCTAAGGCTAATACTCATTTAAATGGGGCTCGTCGAGTCAGGATCAATTTGTCCGAAAATCCAAGGCTAACACCCCCTCCAAAAACCAAGTTCAATCATGCTTGGGGGAAAAGTCTATTACCCATAAATTGAAGTCTAATACCAACTAAAAAGGCCTTGGATATGAACAAGGTTAGAAATCTAAGGCTAATACTCATTTAAATGGGGCTCGTCGAGTCAGGATCAATTTGTCCGAAAATCCAAGGCTAACACCCCCTCCAAAAACCAAGTTCAATCATGCTTGGGGGAAAAGTCTATTACCCATAAATTGAAGTCTAATACCAACTAAAAAGGCCTTGGATATGAAAAGACGTTAGAAATATAAGGCTAATACTCATTTAAATGGGGCTCGTCGAGTCAGGATCAATTTGTCCGAAAATCCAAGGCTAACACCCCCTCCAAAAACCAAGTTCAATCATGCTTGGGGGAAAAGTCTATTACCCATAAATTGAAGTCTAATACCAACTAAAAAGGCCTTGGATATGAACAAGGTTAGAAATCTAAGGCTAATACTCATTTAAATGGGGCTCGTCGAGTCAGGATCAATTTGTCCGAAAATCCAAGGCTAACACCCCCTCCAAAAACCAAGTTCAATCATGCTTGGGGGAAAAGTCTATTACCCATAAATTGAAGTCTAATACCAACTAAAAAGGCCTTGGATATGAACAAGGTTAGAAATCTAAGGCTAATACTCATTTAAATGGGGCTCGTCGAGTCAGGATCAATTT
>CM045907.1:20474041-20708912 GCA_025169955.1 Salix arbutifolia
GAGCACAAGCTGAGAGTATGGCCATCTGATTTTCTAGCAAACAAGCAGATAAAAGGGGGGGAAGCTGGGGTGGATATGTTTTGAAGGTGTTAACACAGATGGGCCACAGTTGTTGAGCTAAGCCCATTGTCACATTTTGATGTTTTGCATGCTTAGAGCCTGTTTGGCAAAGCTGTAGCTGTTGTGGTTGAGGTTGAAAAAAAGCAGGTTTATGAAAAGTGCTTTTAGCTGCTGTTCGTAACTGAAATTTGTGTTTGGTTAAAACTACGGTTGAAGTTGAGTTTAATGAAAAGCAGTTTCGAGTGTTTGGTTACTATGCTTTTCATATTGCTGTCAAATTGTAAAATTACTTTAAAGGACACGCATATATTTTTTAAATATTGTAGATTTAATTATCATAATAATAAAATGTAATTAATAATTCAAGTAAATTACACACTTATTTTATTCTTCCATCAAATTACTTACAATTTCATCATGAACTCTAGTTCTTCATTACACTTGAGTAATTTATCCAATTATTATATAATTATGAAAATTAATATAATTAAGAGTGATTTTAATAATAATAAAAAACCTTATTCTGTTAGAAGAGAATAAAAATTAAGTCCTAAAATAATAAAATGATCACAAATTAAAAAGTATTTTTAAAAATAAGTAAAATAAAAATTATAAAAAACTTGATAGAATATTTGAGAACTTCAGCACCATGATGATATATTCAAACACGAATGAAGTGACTACATGAGCTTTTATTCAAAAACATACACAACGCTTTGGTAGTTGATAGATTATCAATTCTAGACAAGCACCCGTGTTCATTTTCTGCAGAAAGAAAAGGCCAAGTCTCAATTTATTACACCAGTATTATCAGTCAAACAAAAAACTTTAGGTTCCTGATGTTTGCGTACTTAGCAGTACAGATCACCAACATCTCCTTAGCGCATCTTAGGTTTAGCTTCCATGTTCATTTTGGCGCAATACTCGAATAAACTACCATCAAAACATCTTCTTATAGCTTCTTTAGACAGGAATCCTTCTTCATCCTTTGCGAGAACATAGAGAAGGCCCCATTCTAACTTAGCTGCACACCTGCAAACCATTGCTCAATCACATCAGCGTAGTTTCAAAAAATTTACGCATATAGAGTTGGAAAACAGAGGCTGGCAACTTGGACATTTAAAGACTGATAAAAATGTTCCCTTGTACTATTAACAAAACAATACCTTTTTATAAACCAAACTAATCAAACTCGAGAAAATAAAAAGGTAATAGAATAGAAGAAAAAATCAATTCTACCTCTGAAAATGCGCATGCTCGAACAATATGCTTATGCTCAAAAGACTGTAATTCATCCCCTGTCAATGCATCCCATAATTTCCTGCAAACAATATACCAGATATATTATAGAACCTCTCTAAATTGATTGAATTTATGATCTGTTTATCATTTAACATCTTTCCACTTGCCACCATGTGCCCAAATATGAAAGAAAGAGAGAGCGTCTTGATAGAAAATTGCCTAAACAAGGAAGTATACAGGTCACTTGAAAGGAATACATAGGTTAATATATATTCATGAATTTCAAAACATAAAAGGAGCTTAAATCACATATGCAGAAAAATCAGCGGAGCCAGATGCTGCACACAAAGCATTACTGTCCAGGCAGCAACTCCACACTGCACCTTTGTGCCCTTCAAAGGTTCCAATCCAATCACCAGTCTCCCTATTTCTCAACATGGGACTAGAATCTGAATTTCAAAGGATAACGTTATTTTGAAGTGAGGATTTACAAGGTCTCGATGAGTAGAGGCTCAAAACCAATTTTCAGTTAACAAATGACGGATCAATCATTATGCAAATCCTAGCTCAGTAATTCCATGACTCCATTCACATTAGCACAAAGAGACAATCAAATGATCCACAACCCTTTTGGGTTATCATGCATTCGGAAGAAGTATGGAACAAGGGATAAAGATAATGACTATTTGATTATTTGTTGCCATATTAAAAATAGGAGAAATAATAATGATCAGTGTTGAAATTTCGATTCCCAATCTACAATATCAAAAAGATCAAAGATTGACATCTAAAATACAATTAAATTAGTATCAAATTCATATCTTGCAGCAGTGAACAAAACCTAAACCAAGCTTTCACTAAATCAGAAGAATGTAAGAGCAATTCAAAATTCAATGCCATAAGTAACAGAAATGCAGTAACAGTCTTAATGAGTAATGAGTAAATGACTATTTAAAGGAAACCCAAGTGCTCAATGGAATCCAGAATCACAGTTAGCAACAGATACCCAAACGAAAATGGATTAACTCACTGATTTAAACAATAGAAAACCTTAGAAAAAAAATAGAGAAAGCAGGCATACCCTTGCTAGCACTAATGAGAAAGAAGCCATCAAGAGTGATAGGACTGTAAAATAAATCCACAACAGGACACGAATGTCCATGGCACACTGACACAGTTTAGAAAATTTATAAATCTTTCCACGAGGTAAAGCAAGGGATATGACTTATAAGAGCTTCACATCATAATAGTTCCCTTAACCATGCGGATAACTAAGATTATGAATTCATAATGAACCAAAACGAGATAAGAAAAAAACTACAGCATGTAGAGGGTAAACATGGAAGCTAGAAGCTCTTTCTTCCAATTGAAAGAGGGTGTGAAGCTAATGGTAAGAGTCACACCTGCATATGAAAGAGGTGCATGCATATTTCCTTCTAGTTAACAAAATACACATACCTTCGATGTGCAGTAATCGGTGCCTCCCTTTCGCCGTCAACGTGGATCTGAGGGAGAAGGCTGCTCTCCGTGCAGGTGTTGATCTGTGAGGGAGAGATCTGTGAGGGTGATGAACGGCGTTTGTAGCGATGAGGGCGAAGGATGATCTGCTTGTGGGGGAGACGAGGGAGCTGGGGTCTACGGGCGTTTGCAGGGATGAGAGACGAGGGGCAGAGAAGAGGGAGACGAGGGCGCTGGGGAGATGAGGGGTGTTTTAGTTGATGAGAGATGAGAGGTAGAGAGGGCGATGAGAGGCAGAGGCAGAGGCAGAGACGATGAGATGAGAGGCAGAAATGGAGACGGGGAGATGAGAGGCAGAGATGGAGAGGATTATCTGCAAAATGCCCGTTGTGGATTTCACTTTTCTTTTCAGTGTATTGTCATTTCATGCCGCGGCTGCAAAAGCAGCTCTCAGTAGCTTTTGCAGTCGCGGTGAATTTTTGATTTTAATGGTGGGACCCCAGCCAAACGCTGGGAGTCTGTTTGGTAATTAGTAATGTTGGGGCCGCGGTCCAACGCAAAAACAGGTTGGACCGCGGCCCCAAACACCCACTTAATGTTGTCCTCCATCTCTTACTCTTCATTCCTGAATCCCTCAATCTCTACTAACATTGCTAATTTCTTGGTGGGTTTAAAAGGATACTGTGCATGTACAAGAAGACCCGATAGGAGATTCAGAGGACATTGAAGAATGTTTGACTACAGCTACTACTGGAAGCAGCAGTGGTGGTGGTGGTGCGGTTTAGACAACGACTTTGCTAAGGCTATGTTTGTCTAAACTGCGACTGGCTTGAAATTCAGTTTGAAACGTGGCATTTCCGAGAAGACGCAATTGGTAATAATGATAGTAATTGGGAATGGAAACAAAGCTATGGTTGCTCGGTTATGGACAATGAGAGCTCAGAAACCAACTGGTTCAGCTTCTTTCTACTTTTGTTTCTTTAGTTTGGGTCGGTCACTGTAAGGATATATGATACATTTTTACTAAAACAAAGTCTTTCCCTTTTTTGCTGAATTTGAATCATTCAAGTGCCATTAATTCATATTGCAATTCTTGCTATTTATTGATTCTTGTTACATTTGGAATCGGTGAAGGGATTGACTCCATAGATCAATTTCCTCCATGATATTCAATTACTACTACAGTGATCAATTGGCAACGGTGACCTACAGCACCTGCGTTAAAATAACAAAAAAAACACCTAAAAGTTTAGTGCAGCGCGTTGCTACAAGCTAATAATTCCACTTTACAGAGGGTCCTTCAGAAGATCGTCTTTTTTTTGGCCACGAAATTCAAACATTGAAACTTAACTGTTCCGTTAGGTCGGATCCTACAAAACCATTTCCATCTCCGCTCGTACGTTGTGGCTCTCTAATATTGGAATCCTAGATCATTTGGGAACCAAACCAAAATTGGAATGCAAGGGTTTCATCGCCATTTATCATCCAGGCTAGGCCTCTAACTGTCCAATCCAAGTCATCTTCATCCCTGAAAAATGTAATATGAGGGTGGCAGGACTCCTGTCTACCAATCTGCACGAGTGTTCATCGCAACACCCCTGCCTGCTCTTCATTCATATGACGGCTCCTCAAAAATGAAAATCAAAGTTGTTTATTGTTTCGGTTTAATAGACCAAAGCTAGGCTCTCCATATGTGAGCCTCATCGAAGTGTTCATCGAAATCATACTTCTTTTGAAAATCGAAACCATACTTCTTGTGAAAAGGGATAATACTTCACCGAAGTGAGGTTTTCAGGATAAAATCTTCCGGGAATGGTTTCTGTGGGGCATTATAATTTCTTTACCAATTCAAATTCCCGAAAGGGCACATAAATAGACATGGATTCCATGAGGTTTCGGCATATGAAAGACCTTGTCCAGCACTCATTGTCCACAACTCAAGATTGAAACTACTAGTTAATTCTATCTCGAAGTATACGGTAATAGCAAGTACTCCTTTGAACACCATAAGATCCATTTCAATACCATGAATCGTTCTTAACGCACAGTAGCATCCATTACTCCCCATCCCATAGGCTATATGATACCAACCACCACTGACCACATCCATAACAGCTCAAAGGAATGCCCTTCAACTTCTTTCGAATGTCCTGAACAGTTTTATTACGAGTATCTTCGATAAATTCTATTCCTGATTTTTTAGCATTTAATAATTTAAAAAGAAAATTAATCTCTTCTTATATGTAAATAAAAACTAATCATCACTGGAAATTTTATTTCTCCTTCAATGAAAAAATAAAGAATTAGTTTTTGGAAAATAAAGGAAAAAAATAAAGGATGATGTGCTTAAGCTTACTAGACCAGCTTCAAAGACGAGAAGTCTCAGCAAGTCTGAAGAGCATAAGACGAATTGATGTACGAGCAGTTTAACGCCTTCTTTGCTATCTTCTTTTCAGCAAAGAGGCTGCCTGAATTACTACTCGATACAGAACCAGAATAAAATAAAATAAAATCGAGGGTGTATCAGCCTTTCACAGAAACTAGCCAGAAAAGGAAGCGGGCTAAAAAGTATGAGAAGGGTTGTTTGATATTGGTGGCTGCATTCATCCCTATGGCACTTTTATCAGCCAAAGAGTCAAACTTCAGCCCCATCCAGTTCATTTGATCATCAAAAAAAACAAAATTAGAATAACCCATCAATTACTTTTATTACCTGATCGAATAAGATATCAGCTAGCAAACCCCAATTGGAAAAAAAAGTGAAAAATTCGAAACTAAGGATGGAGAGTGGTGCGGCTTGGCCAAAACCCTACCTTTGCCATGATGCTGGCTGCGAGGGTTGTATATATAGCCAATTTATGAGAACCCCTTTGAATATTATACAAAATCACGAATTTCTCCTCATTATTTTTCTTTATTTTCAATTTAAGCCTTTGATTTCCATTAATTTCATTTCTGAAGTAGGGCGGGGGCGCTCTATGATGGGCGAGCCTGGTTTTCGGTAAAGCCCACTACGGCCCATATCACCTGCTCGCAAATTAAGTTTGTGTTAATTAATTAATTAATTTGGTTGGTAAAATGACACTCTCCAGGAAGATGAGGGCAAGCAATTTACTGTATGCTAGGGTGAATCGGGGGGGGGTTCACAGATTATGAGAGGAGAAGGAAGAAAAGGGATTTGAATTATGGAAAGCTAAACATTTTTCATTGTTTGAATTAAGGGGTATTTATTATAAGTTCCCATGCAAACACTTGAGGAGGCAGAGACAAATGTTCAACCCAGCCCATCAAAACAAATCAAATAAAATCTCACCTAAATTATCACGGGTTAACTCACAAAATTATCACAAAATTAACTCACAAAATTATCACAAAATTAACTGGTCATCTAGATCACTCCAAACCTAGTTTAATATGAAACCCAATTCAAGTCGAGTCCCAAACTCAAGTTAACCTATTAGACCCAGGATTATCAATCTCGTTTTGTTTATGCCGAAACGGCCGAAACTTTCATACCAGTCAAAAAACAACGTTGTTGTTGTCTCAGTTTAAATTTTAGCTCGTATCGGATATTTCAGCCAAATACGAAACATGCTGGTCATTTTCCCTCGAATCTTTAACTTCTCTTCCCCAAGTTTCTTCCTGTCCTTTGTTTTTATTGTGAAGCAAAATGTACCTTGACAAAAATAGTAGTCTTTACCAGGGTTGTTAATACCGTTCCATTCTGGCCGAAACGTTTAGTGCCATTAAAAAAACCAAGACGAAACGATGTTTTAATTCTGGTCCGTTCTGGAAATACTAGCTAAATACCGGCCGGAACGCCTTGGTAGCATTCCGGGTGTGCCGTTTTGATCTCAAAATCAAAACGACACCGTGTGTTAATTTCGCATTGCTTAACACACACACACACTCGGCACCCCTAAATCAATTTTCACCGCAAGATCAAGATCTTTATTTTTATATTAATGATGTAGAAAATGTTTGATTTATATTTCTTTTATTTTAGAACATTTTACTTTCATGATATTTTGGAATTTTTGAGATTATGTTTGTTTGATTTTATGTTTGTATTGTATAATTTAAAGTTAATTTATCTTGAATTTTAATTATGTTTGTTAAATTAATATTTTTTTTCATATATATATACATGTGTGTGTGTGTGTGTTTAATTAATTATATATGAAAAATACAACCCTGAAACGGCATGCCGAAACGCTACTAATAGAAAAAGTAGAACGGTATTGATGTTACACGCCCAGAAATGAAAATCTCAATTAGGGATTTTTCCTTATAAAAGGGGGGGCCAAAAACAATTGTTAATTGTTTTAGGGGGCCAGGTGCAATTATCTTTATTTCAGTACAAGGACCACTACTTTTTAATTATGCATTTAAGTCTGTAATGGGGGGTTTATGTTTCAGTATTTAATTTCATAGTCAATTAATTCTGTGGTGTGGGGGGGGGGGGGGGGGGGGGAGTTAATTAAGTAAGTGGGTAGTTATTTCCTTATGTCTATTTACGGCCCGGCTATGGATGAATGAAGTATGCATTTTCTGAATTAAGATCAAATATCTTGTGGAGGTTATTGGCTCCTTCAATTGCCAAATATCAACAATTCAATTACAAACAATTATCCCAAATTTACAGCAATTAAAATAGTTCATAATGAGGCTCCTAACAATTGACAACCTTGATCTTCACTTAAGAAAAAGATGGGATTTATTTAAGTTGTTGCAAAAAACATTCATCTACTATAAGATACATGTGTTTCACAATTACATTCTCTATGTTTTAAACAATAATATGAAAGAAAGGAAAAAATCATACCACAATTGAACGAAATATTAGACCACGAATCGATGAACATGTGCTGCGTCCAATAAGCACGTTACTGATTGATCGAGGAGACTCTTTTAGCAACGAATGCAATTTTCTGCTATCTATGGGAAGACAAAAATGTCAAGGGATCTTCTCTCCTAACTCTTCATGGCTCCAGATTTCTCAATCTATCTTTCTTTGTACAAGTACAAGTCCAAGTAAAAAGCTTGATGAGTAAGGAACTTTGCAAATCCGAGAGTTAGTTGCCGGTGGCACTCATCACGAACTTCTACAACAAATAAGAAATATTTGTCCCACACAAAAGTATCAGAAATGAAGATTGCTTCATTGATGGAATAAACAGGTTGTTGCAAGTCAAGATGCCTACAAACAATCCGCAGATCTACTGTTTACATAATTCAAAGACCCAATCTTTTTATTATCAGGCAAATAACTTTTATGAGCACAGGCTTTCAAGTAGAAAGCAAGGTGAGAAGCCAAAAATACATGACAAAATGACCACTGGCCATAATAACACAAAGCCGAAACAAGAAAACATACCAAGAGATAAAACACCAGGAGAGTTTTAGCTACGGAAATACCGAACCAGAACAATGAGTGCCTAAAAGAAACTTACTTTATTATAGAACCATCAAGTGTCATCATCTACATCATCCATCTCATCAAGGATAACATACTTCGTTGCAACATTTTTTGGGGATGACCCAGCCGAGTCATTTTCACTAGTTTGGCCCTTCTGTAGCTTTTGGTACCTGCACAGGGTGGCAAAATTAACACCATACCATCACTAGCATGATAAAATTGAATTTGAAACTTGAACATTAACTACCAAGTGGTTGATTAGGTGGGAAAGAATCTATGATTTCGACTGGGAATGAAATTTAGGATTTATGAAGATGCAGGTTTGCTTCTTCCATTATTAATTAACTGTAGAGGCACTAATGGTTTCAATTCTGTCCAGCCCCCCATTTCATTAAGGGATACAATATTAAGAAGCTTTTAGATCGACCAAAATTCAGCTATAAGCAAGCAAAAATCTCAACAAAAATCTGACATAAATAAATGACGTTTAGTGAACATCAATAGAGAGGGTACATCATAAGAGATATTCTACCTGGATCATGCTGCTATTACTAGGGATATAGAGAAAAAGAAGTCAAGAGGGTAAGTTATGGGCCAATTTTCTGCAATTTTTCTTGGTTCTGCCGAAGACAGAATTGCCTCTGCTTGATAGGTGTTTGTTTTGAGAATAAAAGCCGTTAAATGTTAAGGGGGAAACAGTTAGTTTTGGTTGGTAGACATGCTGCGAGAAGGAAAAGTTAAGGAGGGGTGACATTCAGTCCCTGACTCAGGTTTAAGCATTATGCTTGATGAGAGGGAGGTTACAAATTTTTCTTGGGCTCAAGGCCTTTTATTCTGCCTTCTGTAACTATATCAAACTGATAACCATTATTGTACCTGCTTGCTGATGTTGGTCCCACTAATAAACATTATTGTAGTTTTTATAGAAATTCAATTCAAAATTTTACTTGACATCTACATCTATTGGGGCCAAATTTTATGCACACTCCCTGCTGACACCTTCAACGCTTACGCCTTTTACACAAATCTCAATTTCATTATTCTCATGCCATACATGACCTTAATAGCAAATTCAAATTTCATTCCAAGAAAAAAATAAAGTAAAACAAAACGTTGCAATTCTGAAAGAACAAAAGCACCAAAGGGTCACTCTTTGTTTGGTTCTGACATGGGCATTTTTGCTATCTAGTTATGACTTGCCATGGTCAGTCTGTAATACCTATGGAGTGAAAAAATAAACTAAGACTAAAACCAACTGACAGCCACTTGATTCCTAGGTCTGAATGCCTAATTTCAGTCACTGCCACAGTTCAGAGATTTTTAACTTACAAAAAAAAATAGAAGCAATCATACTAATAAATTTCATTTGCAGTAATTATTTCAAACCTATGCTGACATAAGACTTACTTGTACCAGTTGAATAAGCCAACACCAACCATGATAATCAAAAGCCCAACACCTTTCAACCAGGTAAATTTATCATGGAAATAAATAACCGCAACCTGAATGAATACAGAAAAAATTCGTAAGCAGATCATGAGCATTACCAGTGTTCCAAAAAGCATATACTACCAAACACTGATAAATAATATTCAAGACTTTTTAAAGAGAATATCACAGCAACGAGCATCAACTTTCATAAAACTTACAAGGAAACCCATTGATATCTGGAAGCAAGCCTCTGAAAACTAATGGTGCTACAGATTTTCTTCAAAGCATGGTGACAGCACAATGTAAACACGAAAGATGCACAGCTAACAAATATCACTGCACGATCCTACAGACATCTTGATCCAAGGTTCATGCCAGGATTTTAATTAACGAAGTTCCTTCTACATCTATCAGAAAGGTAAGCACCTCTAACACTAATAAAAATAAAGCATGGAGTTCAATCAAGCATGATAACCTGCTGAGAGATTTCATTGTACAAAAACTTCAAAGTAAAGGGGCAAGACTGAAACATTGATGGTTGTTTTCAGGATTGAGTTTTTATGACCATAGTTCATGCCTGGCTCTGATTATAGAGTGGAATTCTGAAACCATGATTTTTTGAAGCGGCAACCAAGCAACCAAAATTTGCTTTTTTCACTCCAAACCTTTTTTTTACTATCTCTAACAGGACCCCAAACACCATCTATGCAATAGTGTATTCATAGATCAACATTTTGCAGAATTAATAGGAGAACAACGGTGTGGAAATATGCTTATACCAATATAGTCACAGCCTCCTTGACAACACCAGCTATTGTCACTGTAACGGCACTAGTTACTGAAATAAGAACAAACTCTGTTAAAACCTGCAACAGAAATAAAATAATTAATTTCCCTGACAGAAACTGGGTCCAAAAGAAATGGACATGATTTGTAAATATTATATAACAGCTGGAATAAACTAGAAAACTAATTTTCAATCCTCCAGTAATTTATACAATTAAAACACAATTTTCCACCTCCCTCCCTTGAAAATATCAAACTCAAAAAAACTCAGAAATTCAGAAAGAAAAGAAATGGGAAGGTTTGTACCATGAAAAAAGCGAGTGTTCCCCCAAAAAACATGAGCAGGCAACTCCGAGCAATATGCCATGAATTATTGAAGTAACTTGTTTTGTTAAATTCATGCCATGGATCAAAGACAAGAGAAAGAACACCGGTAGAAATTGCCATCACTGGAGTCACATAGCTCATCAATGTAAGTGGATTTTTCAAACCTACATCCCAAAAGCACCATTATGTTGTATAAACAACAGTATAATACAAAGGAAAATACTATTTTTCTACATGCACAAGAAAATCCCAAAACTGAATTACTATATTAACCAAACCCTTTCCATGAGATTGACCTATCTGTATTAATACTATATCCCTGTAAGGAAATGTTTACTATCTATATCGATTTTATATCCATGTCACATATTCCATATCTATGATCTTACCTTCCAGCTTTTGCACCTGCTAGCAAACAGTATTTATAGGACTATATTCCAAGCAAACATCTTTCTGGTGAAGTGACCATAAATAAACTTGCCAAACAAGACAATTATTTTTTTCATTAACACCTATAAAGGTCATAAATAAAAATTATTCCTCAGAAATACAGCAAACATGTAAGGTAGCTGATTTGTACCCAAAAACATGGTAACGATGGCAGCTAAATCCAAATAGCATTCAAGAGTACTATAAAATTGTAGAAATTAGGAAAGAAGAAAAACACATACCATAGGATTCTTTCTTTTCAATTTTGATCCACGCATCACCAAATTGGGAAATCAGATTCCAAGAGGGGGAAAAAAGCAAGAGTGTGAAATTTAGAATAAAAAATTGTTGGTTTGCAGTATACAAATACTCTAAGCAATGTATCTTATATCAGAACTGGATTAGACATACCTGCAAGAGAATTTGAGTCATACACCAGCGAAATCCAGACATTACAGCAGCAAGCATAACAAATACAAAGCCCCAAAACTCAAATTCAGTCTCTTTGGCAACTGGATTCAGAATAAAAGTATAGATGAAAAAAAAGAAATTGGAAATTATAAATACTGAAAGAAATCTCCATAAGAAGCAGAAAATATGAAGTTTGGTGATACGGACAGTAGTGATTGGCAATTAAAATTCACTAAAAGATAAAGAGGTATCAATAGCACTATTATCATCATCTATATCACATGGACTAGCTTATCAGCATCGGATGCAGATATATGTCAAAGTGTGATATAGCAAAAACAAATCCACTTTAGGATGCAAGAACATTTACTTTTCAATTGGATTTGGGTTCCAATATTCTTATAAATCAATAAGCAATAAGCAAATGGGGTATTAGATAGTTCAACCTATGAATTTCCTTCAACTTAACTTTCATCAATGAATAATGTATCTTTGTAGCAATGACAAGTAGAGTCAGTACTTATGTAAAATAAAATAAGTTAAATTTACCATAAGCTTCATGGTCAAAAAAACTTTCTGCACTACAACAGACATACAGCCTTGGCAATCTCCACTAACAGTCTGAATTTTTCTTTTCTATGTTGAATCAAGATTGATGTGAAATTTGGAAATAGCACCAAGTCCTTCTGGAAGGTTCATCAACGGACAAAGCTAATACAACATGATATACCATTAAATCGCATCCCTAGTGACTGAAACTGTCATGGTCACCTGCTTCATTAATTTCTAATCAGTCATCATCATGTGATCACCACCACCATAATGAATTTTGCTGACTGAAACTTGGTGCAGCTCTCACAATTTTAAACCACAAGGCAACTCCCTCTTTTGTACTACCTTGAGGTCAGCTAGCATCCTAATTTAAAAGGGGAGGGGGGGATTTCTCTCCTGTGCAGTTTAGGAGAGTTTGAAAGCAAGGTCCTAAACAGTTCACACTACTTCCAATTTGTCATCAATAACTTAATCTAATATAAGAAGCCTAATAAAAGATAGGCCACAAATATTACTTTTTCTATAAGAAAAGGGAGCACAATGAATGATTAATTAGAATGAAAGACGATGAAATTGTATACCTGTTAATAAAATCCCAACAGAGATTACCATGATGATACCAAAAAGTTTAGCACTTGGAGATTCCAGCCTTCAAAAAAAAATATAAAAATAAATGTCTAGAATATGCAAAAGATCTGATAACTGATTATCCTCAGGAAAGAAAAGTAGCATGAATAAACAAATATAACAAAATAAAGTGGTATAATATAAACAATGGTGGGTATAAAATGATCAAAAAAGAACAAATAATGAATTTCACGGGGTGAGTTACATAATTTGTATATCGCTGCAATATACGACTTATATGCTTGTGTTCTTAGTTAGCATACTAGAGGTGCCTTTTTTTCGATCTAGAAATTACACAAAATAGTAAATGGATATTAATGATAAAAAAGAAAAAATGGGTGCTGGCACCACATCTTTATTCTTTAAGATAAACATGTTTACAAGCTTGTCTCAAAATGTCCTAGTCCACGAGCAATATCTATATATTAGACTCTTGAGTAGGTGTTCTTAACTCTCTTTGCATTTTTTAACTATCAATTGACATAGTATTGGTATAATTCTTTAGGTAAAATGGGTGGTATCTGGTAAGTAAAAGTACTTTTCCTCAAATACATTTCTGTCTTTTATAAAAAACATACTGAGGTCATTTTTTTGCTAAAAGTAAAGGTTAAATACAAAATTTGCATTCAGACTTCATATACTACTTCAGTTCCATAGTAAGTGTCTAACCCCGTTTGTCAAAAATTTATAATTGGGAGGTTAGTTTCCAAATGTTCTTGGCCCACTTCCATGATATCACATCTGATTTTTAGTTCTTGTGGCAAAGTCTTTATTGTTGTGTGAAAATGGACAATCCATTCATGGAAGTATGACCTTACTTTGATATTCATGACCAACACCTAAAAAAATTCAAGATATGCATCAACGTTTTGTTTATATGAGCTGTAATTATGCAGTCCTGGCATTCTTGATAATATACTAATGAAGAGGATATTTCAAAATTTGTTCACTTTCTTTAATTTTAACTTGGCACTTAAAGTTAGCACAGGTTAAATCTTGGTATGTAGCTTTTGACCTTATACAAGGAAGGTATCAAGATTCCTTCTAGAATAGAAATTTATTTTTATGATTAACTAAATATGGTAAAAGACAAAAGAAGAAAATAAAAGATATACAGACTGCACATCAACCCCTCAATCGGCAAGCATGGATGTAGAATTATTCGTTGTTCTTTATTACCTGGGCAATAAGAAGTCTTCTTAATTAATGAGAAAAGGTATGAGTTTGAGAAAAAAATAGAGCTACTTCATTAAAAATTAAAAATTAGATGGTGAGAGACTGATTATAGCAAAAGAACACTGGTCACATAAGATATTTGTATTGGTAAATAAACTAAACTGGAAAGAAAATCACCTGAATGCAAAGGCAAATAGAATGAGAAATATAGGAGCTGCAGATTTACACTACAGATAGGGAAAAAAATGTTTCAGTAAAATAAACTGTCACAAGAAAAAAATTATTAGCACAGACTTAGTATATAGCAATAAGGTAGTGAGAACATGACTAACCATTGTGGCAAATGTAACAGAGATGAAAACAAGGGACACGTTGCTCAAATTAACATCGAATGCAGTTCCAAGAGCTGTTGGTACAACTGTGAAAGGGAAAGTCCATCTGTAGCATTAGTTGATAGAAAAGTTAATTGGCAAGTTATATGTAATTTCACGGCAGAACCAATAAAGACTTAAAAAAATAATATTAGAATTTAGATAATAAAATCCATTATATCTCATCACCTGAAGTAGCTGATGAAATGGTTTAATTAAAAATATTCTTTGGATGGTAGCATCTCCCAGTGTCTTGGACTCGTGTACTACTACTTATTTGCATAATCATATAATTCACATAGAAGCACATTAGCAGGGCTGGCTATTGCTATCCCCATATGAATAAGCCAAATGCGCTTTCATTTCAGAAACTAATTGATTTCAAATCAACACAAAATTTCATTTTAAACCAAAACGGGCAGTTCACTGAAAATTTTCTTCCTTTTGAAGTTGAAATGCCATTCATAAAGCAGCATGCATTTTACACAAGACTGCCAACCCCTTTTTAGACACCAACTAATCTTCAATTTACCATGACACCACTCTAACCAGGATAACATCCTGTTTTGGTAACTAGGTGATACATACTATTCAATGATAATCAAAACAAAAGGGCTTTCCAATCTCACTAGACATCAGTTACAGAAACTAGCTCAGAAGCCCTGTAAACAGAGAAAGACTATAGGTTTTATCAAAGGTCAGTTAATTCGTAAACCAAAATGTTAAATCACTCTATCATAAGAGGGGGGGGATGACCAATTCAACAGCTTTTCCAGATATTTTCGCAGCTAATTCCGACTTTCATCCCTGAACAAATCAAAACTTTCGATCCCAAGGGATTCTTATTCCAAATCCATGACTTTCATTACTGAGTTCAGTATGTAAAGTACCTAGAATTGAATCCCACGCATCATTTACAGAAGAAAAACAATTAAAACACAGCAAACCCCACGATTATCAACCTCCAATTTCGACACTAGTTTTAAATATGATATAGGAAAACAGAATTGCAATAAAGAGCTACTACCTCTTATAAAATAATCCTTCCACGACATAGCAACATTCGGCCGAAACCGGTCAGACCAATACCACGTAATAGCCGTGGATAAAACAGCTTGCATTGTGAAATGGACAGTATTCATCAACAAAGGAGCTGGAAATCTCCCCATATCATCTCCTAACAGAGTCTTATTGTACCTAGTTAATCCAAAAAACAAAAACATCACCCACTAATTAGGGGCGGGGGGGCGGGGCGGGGGGGATTGAATAGAAAGAGAAAAGGAAGGTGAAGAAAGACTTACAAGGTTAAAAAAGTGCTGAAAGTGTACCAAACGAGAATAAAAAACAAAGTCTTTAAAATATCAGCAGCAGATACAGGAGTAGGAGGAGACTTCTTAGACGGCAAAGAATCGATGGCGATGCCATTGACATCGAAATCGTCATCGGAATTCCTCCTCCTAGCGTTTTCAATGTCGAAGGGAACGCTCTTGTCTTCTTCAGAATCATCATGACTCCCTCTGTTTCTGTTCTCTATATTACATCCATTCAATTCCATGATTGAATTCTTATAGATCTATCGATGTTATAGTTCACTCAAAATCGATCGGAATTTGAAGAATCTACCATGGGAGAAATCTGGGAAAAGAAATCAGATCTCCTTGTGCTGCATTTGGCTGATAAGATCCAAAATAAAACCCACGAGCACGAAAGGAGAGGGCTTTTTGTTTGGATTGGAGTAAAAGCAAGGACCCTCCCCCTACCTAATTTTGCGTTTGGTAGCCTGTCGATCGATGAGCTAAAAGGCACACGATCGAGTTTTGTTGCTGGTCAAAACACAAATTAGTCCCCCAAGTTATAACCCTGTTCTTGATTACTCCTGAAGCCATCAATCTCTTAGATTTGGCCTTGGCCTCCACCTCTTTTATAGCTTCAAAGCAAAGCAATTAAAAAAATCACCAAATAAGTGTTTGGTGAGACTTTAGATATTTCAGTGTCACGGTGACTATTTAATAGTAGAGCAAAATTATATGATTTAAGTGGAGTCATAAATCTTATGATTATGATCTCTAAACATCTTAATTCTAGCCTAAAAATCTGACCCCAACTCCTAGTGCAATAACATTATAATCTCAAGTTTTGAAAGCTTACATTAAACAATTATTTTAATGGAAAAATGCAACACTATAAACATGATTTGCTATTCGCAAGAGGTTTATGCTTAGAGAAATATATTTAAAAAAACATGAAGAATGATTTGATAGCTACATTTCTCACAGGGGTATTGTATACTATTTATTGCTTTGACACATCAATTCTTAGAGGGAATTTTTGGTATAAAACACCTGTGTCCGATATGCTTGTGCGGTTGGTGCAGGAAAATGCAACATGGAAAATCATCGAACTCTGAAGATGGGACCTTATATTTGCCAGATTAACTTGCAATTGTAGATTGAAGGGTGTACATCCAGATTCAGCACAGATACCAAGGTGCAAATTGGCTATTTGCTATTTATTTTTAGGGTTCATCACCACTCGTATAATGGTTCATCAGTAAATCGCCTTTGCGCCATCTTTTTGTTACCATTACAGTTTACTGAGTGCTCAACTTGGAAGTGCTTATCAAGCTTTAGCAAGCAGGGAGCTATGTCACTGGCCTGAGGCTAGCAGTTTTGTTGCCTCACGCCCACCCTTCAGACCAGTGAACTTGGCAGAGAAAGGGAGAGCAGAATATGAGACCAGAACCCAAGGTGATGACAGAATTATTGGATGTTGATTTAATTTACTGTAAATTTTAAATCCTCAGTTAACTTGTTCTATTTAGGAAAATAAAAGGGATCTTCTAAAATTATCAGAAGCGTATGGATTAAACATCAAATGTTTCTGTTGCTTCTGCCATCAATTACTGTATTCCAACGCTATGCCTATGCCATCGATAATTGTGCAGAAGAATGAACATACTCAAGGCATGAGGGGATGACCGCCATCCCGCTGATAGAAGGATTCGTAGGTGGCTGCTATTCTTGCCTAAACTCAGCAGGCACCTTTTCGCTCTTTTTTCATCAACTCATGAGAAATTATTCAACTTTGAATGTCTAATCTAAGGAAAAGTATGGTAAAATTTAAAGGGCAAGATGCCACTTAATCGGTTGTTCTTGAATTAAAAAAAAAAAAGTGTTCTGATCAGCAATTGTTCATGATCAGCAATGTTCTTCACATTCAACTTTGAATGTCCTGCGGAGAAAAGAAATGGCAGCTCACCTTCTTAGCAACAAGAAGTGCATGCAATCAGTGTATAATTCTACCCTACTTGAATTCATTAACAATGTATAATTCTAGATCCGTGAAGCCATGCGGAACCTGGATTAAAAAGAACTCATTACAGTGGATGCTGTTTACGATTCAAGAATCAAAATCACTACGAAGAAAACATCAGAATATATGATTGCATGTTAATTGAATTTAACCAAACAACACGCACGCACGCACAAACGGCACCAACCAAAACTTGAGCTCATAAGAAAATGAAATGATTTCTGAGCTTAAAGAAGTAAGAAATTAGGACTTCAATACAGCAGGAAACATTGAGATATTGAACAGACTTTACCCTTTTATGCTAAACCTCTGACTACAACACAGCAATGACGACGATTAAGCTTTAAACAGAAAAACATTAATGAAAAATAAATCGTGGGTTATGATCATTTTGAACTAACATTAAAAAAACGAGAGAGAGAAAGAATTTGAAACGAGGGGAGGAAGAGTTGGTATGAAATGAAATCATAGGCTAATTTAAGTTAAAAATAGAAAAAGAGACAGACTAGCCGTTAAGGATGGCTGGAGAGGATTGAGGGAAGCGACTCAAGAGGGCACGAAAAACGTCACCAGCAAGAAGGCTGCCATTGCCATACACAAACAAACACGATGTGGACCTGATCCCCTGCTGCTGCTACATTGCTATGGCTGCTGACGAACTACAAGACAAGAGGACAAAATGGTGTCCTTGCATATTTATGGCCACATAGGATAGGACACTCGTGTGCAATATGAAAACTTTCATTTTGGTCCTCGAAGTAAAACATTAGGAAGTGTTGCCCTTTTAATCGCATGCACAATATTCGATTAATTGAAGGCCTTGGGGTGTTTTAATATTGTCAATAGTTTTGCAGGATAAGGACTTGTTTGAAATTAGTATTGGCTTAAATATAGGATTACAGGAGGAGTCAATATAAAATAATATTATTTTAATAATTATAAAAAAAAACATTATTTAAAAAAATAATCATGGAGTACACTAGTTCACACCTTAACTAATATATTAATCTGGCCAAAGCTAGGTATTAGATTAGTTGGTTATACCTGCCATACTAAATCAAGTTTAAAGCATCATCATCATCATCAGTTGCTTCAATTGTTTTTCATAGATTGTTTACAGTTTTTAAGTGAAATTTTATAATAACCATCAGTACAAAAGAAAATTAAGAATCAAGAAAAGTTCTTTGTGAAATAAAATTTTCCCTCATCAGATCAGGATGTGATTCTCTTTTGTTTTTTCAAGTCTTTTGGTCTTACAAATTTGTTGATTGAAAATAAAAACAACAGGAATTCATACGCTTTTCTAGTCTTCAGAATCATGATGATTTGACCAGAGACCCATTTGACTTCATCTGCATTCCAACCCGAAAAAGATTATTACTGACCAGAGACCAGATGAAGATTATTGCTGACCAGAGACCAGTTCGACTCCGTTTGCATTCAAACCCAAAGACTCCTTCCTGGTCTCCCATTTTTTCACCCCCAGGGAATTTTCAAAGCATTCTGCTTTTGATCCCAAACAAAACAAAAATTCAAATCGAACATCCAAACAAAGACCCTCAAATGAAGGAAAGGATTAAAAATTGTTCACTAATCTCTTCATTGAAAATAAAAGGTTACATAACATTTGTTGTTCCATCATCTACTACTTTTTTCAGTCATCTGGTTAATAAGAATTGAGTAACATCTATGCTCCGAATACAAACCTCAACTAACCAAGGTTATAGATATGGCACCGTCAAGAGGAGGCTAGATTGACCACTAAAAAGAACAACAAATCTCTAGTTTGAAAAGGCCAACGGAAGATTCAGAAAGTATAAGTGGGCTATTGAAGCTTTGTTTTAACCCCTGATTGGTCTTCTACCTTTAAGAGTCCATCATGACAGCTTCTTGAAGTGAACGAAGTTGAAGGGCTGGCATGTGGGATTTGAGAGCAACTGGGGATGACCCAGTTATCTTCTTCTCCACGGGAATTCCATTCCCTGTAGTTCCAAGAACCTTCCTCACTTCATTTGCCAGTTCTATCACCATGTCATCTTCATGACCTGTTTACACATTCAGGTGCATCATTAGCAAAAACAATTCAAGATGGACAGGCATGCACTTAATATGGTGAGTTCATTGTGAATTATAAGTTTAAAAAAAGGAGAAAAAACCTTGCCTATAGCAAACATGGCTTTTTCAAGCGAGAACAGATAGTCTCTGTTGTTCCCGCATGGTCCATGAGCAGTTGCAATTTGCCTGAAATGTTACAATTACATTACAAAAGGATCTATAATGTAACTGTTTGTGGACAGCGCTTTATGCAAGCAAATAAAATGATGGTTCTAAAGCATTAGGTCGTGTCATCTAATGTACCTAGCCATTTCCTCCAATGCGGCAGGCCCAAGGTAGTACTTGTTTGATACTTTGTCTGGAGTGGAAGTGAAACTGCACATATGAGCAAATTAGTTTAAGAAAATCGTGCAAAAAGAAGATCAATACTATAGATATTGTCTCTTTTAGCTAAAACATAAATGTGAAATCACAGGTGCCAAGTAATTAGCTTACACTATAACTCCAGTTAAAGCAGGCTCCGAGGGTTCCCCTTCCTATATTGAGGAAACTCACAAATGGATTAGAAATAAGATGGGCAGAGAGCACAAAGACAAACCTAAAAATCAATTGGCAAATTCAGAAACTTCAATGAAAACAAACCATTATCTTACCTTGTAAAAGTCTACGAGGGTCTTTTTATCATATTCACATTCTCTCCTTTCCAAATACTACAGAGGAAAACAATGCACGTCAATATGTGTAAGAAATGATAATCAGTAGCTGCTCCTAGAATGAAGGGAAAAGATTTCCCAGTTTATAATGAATGGGCTGATTTTAAGTAACTAAGCTTAAGTTTCAAATTAATTGCCTTGGTTATGCCACTCCATTTGGGATAATACGACCTACATTTCTCCCATCAAATTATTTATAACCAGTTCTGCACAATTTAAGCAATGTCAAGCTGTAAATACACCGACAGGACATACCTCCATTGCCAATTTTTCCCTTTTGGGACCTCCCCGAACACAATAAGCAGCTCCCCACTACAAGAAAAGGAAAGGGAGCAATAACAAACAAGGGAAAACATAAGTCTATCGACACCAACAAACTACTAGAGAGTAAATACTACGAAATTTTAACCGAAAAGGATGAGTATTTTTGGCTGACCATCACCACTAACAAAACCACTTAAAAGGGAGAAAGTTGCTAAGCTGTAATACTTACGCAAATAGCTCCTTCAACATATTCCAACGTGCAAGTTCTTGCAGGACTTTCAGGTGTACCTCTGTGATCGATGCAAGCTGGCATACACATGATGAGATTTGTTAATAATAGCTGAGCTAATTAAGTTTATAAAAACTCAGGATTATTACTGCAATTGACAAAAAAGACTTCGAATTAACATACTAGAAAAGAAACATACCAAGATCAAAAACACGCCTGTAGTCCTTGATAAAGCCAGTCACTTTCTCGTCATATTCAAAACCTGGGTTCCACACCAATGAACCATAGCCAAAAACCCAGAAAACCATTTTTGCTTATCTCCTGAGAAATCATTCCATTCACAATTAAAATATCATTAGAATTTTAGTCAACACCAATAACAGTAGTTTTGTTTGTCCTTGTTCCCCAAAATCAGAGAATTAACACAAAATCAAATAAAAACAGCTCCAGTTCTATGGTGCATTACTGTTTGCGTCTACAACATGGATCAGAAATATTTTCCCTTGATTAAAGATTCTCACTTTCGGCTACACCACATTAGAATGAAGCAAAACTTAAATTAAATAATAAAATCAAAAGTTGGAAAATGTCACTCCGGTAATGAGTCAATTAAAAACACAATAAATGACAGACATTGTTAAAGTCACAGGAAAGACAAATACATGAAACGGAAATCTGAGATAACAAAAGATGAGATCAAACAGGAAAGACCAAAAAGAGGGTCCTTACAAGAAGTGGAGCAGAATAGAGACAATGTTACGTGATCCAAGTCCAAGAGGGGGAAAGCTGAAATTTATGAGGATGGTGGCTGAAGAAGAGCAATGGCTGGCTGGCAAACAGAAGGCGAGAGAGATGAAAACGGGATTTAGAGGATTTTCTCTCTCTCGCTTTGGTTTCTTTTCGTTTTTTAGGAAGGGGTTGGGAGAGGGGCCAAGAGAGACCCTATTTATTGAGGAAGGAGAGAGGTGAGAGGTTCTCCAAGTTGTCGTCGTGCCTTCACACCTTCATGTCAGTTTCAAAAACACTTTTCAAAAAATTTAAAAAATAATTTTTTTTATTTTTTATTTAAAATTAATTATTATTTCATATGCAATCTCAAAAAACATTTTAAAAAATATAAAAAAATATTATTTTAATGAATTTTTAAATAAAAAATATTTTTAAAAATAATATCAATCACAGTTTCAAACCCAGACTATAAATGCATTTGTTTTGCATGCATTTCTTCTTTTTCTTACAAAAAGAAAAGAAAATTATTTTTCTAAATAAGAAAAATATAAAATAATGTAAATTTGAGGGGAAGCATAAGCAATTACAACTTTTTGTATGTTTCATTTATTCAAACTGTTTTTTTATTTAAAAACTATTAAACTCATTTTTTTTATATGATTTTGATATATTATTGCCCGTAAATTTAAAAAAGAATGTATATCATTTTAATACATCCTCAATTAAAATTATATTTCTATAATTATGTTATCCATTGCATTATCAATCATGCTAAATACATCCTTTTAACCTTTCATAATAAAATGAAGTGGTTTATATGCAAAAACATATAGACTCATGTATGAGTCATGATAAGTAGTAAAGAAATAGATGCGATTCGGCCCCTGACCCATCAACATTAGCTTTCGAAGGAATATATAGATGCTATTCCACGTGCTTTTTAATTGGCCAAACAAAACTGATGAGATTTATCTTGAGTTTGGCAAAAAGCTTTCATCACCTCAAGAGTTTAAGATAAGAAAGACAGGTCCATCCCAAGTAAAGCTGTCCACCAAATGCTACTCCATAGAGCTTGTCTTTTGTTTTGTTTTCCTCAATCTACCATCCTACTCGTGGAGGTTACAGTTTTGTCATAACTTTTAATTGTTTTTCTATAATGGATTTATCTTAAACAAAAACTCAATCTAGAGTAAAGCTGTCCACCAAATGCTACTCCATGGATGCTAGCATGAAATCAAATCATATACCCGTCAATGTCTCCTGTTTTCTAGGTCCATTGAATCTGGACTGGGAGTGAGTTACCTTGCCGACAACCTTGTCCCGTAAAAAGCTCTGCTAGAAATAACTTGCAAGCTGTAACTAACGAGAGCGAGCCTCTTCTGTTCTAACTCCTAACTTCCAAGTCAGGAAACAAACAGAAGCCCATTAAAGTAAATTAATAAATCCGCTCGAAGGTTCATTGAATCTGGACAGCAGACATTGTCTTCTTCTCCTCTCGTTTCACTCTGTTGAATCTTCCTGGATATCAACGGTTTCCCCTCTTCACATTAGTATGGCAGATAGAATCATTTATCTGTGGAGTTGGGTGTCTACCGTAATTTATCTGTGTATTTTACCATTTTTCGATGTATAAAAGGAGGACCTTATCCATCAATTTTAGGGTGCCAATTAGGGATATATTTGTTAATTATTTTTATATTATTTAAAAAATAGATGTATACAAATGTAAATAAATTTTTATTATTTTTAGTATGTCATTCATTTTATTTTTTTATTTACATTTCTTCAAAAACCAATAGTGTATCCTTTTTCTGTACCGTAATATTATTCATAACGTAACCACTTGAGCCTTATCTTAATATATTTACTAAATTATATTTATTATAATGTTAAATAAGTTATATGTTTGCAGTGATCTCTCTCTCTTCTCTCTCTGTGATAGATTTGACCTTGGTTTCCAATTTATAATAATACCTTTTATTTTAATCATTGGTTTCAATTTATATGATTTGACCATTAAACTCTTAATTTTTTTAATTTAGTTTTAACTTCGCATAATTGGCTTGTAAAAACTTAATTCGGTCTCCAAAAATTCCAATCTTCTCAATTGAACTTGGATGAAGCTCAAGAACTTGATTTTTCATCGAGTAGAGCCTTAATAAAATTATTTGACCAATTACAAGTATAATTAAGTCTTTGCACTTAATTAAATCTTTCAATTGGATTCTAAATTAATTTATACACATAATTAAACTTTCAACTGATCCATGATTGAATCAAATTAGCCTATAAAAAATATATGTATGATTTTCGACTTAATTTTACACAGATTTATCCAATAATAAATTATTTTAGCCTTGAATCTGTATTTTCCTTTATTTTTTGGCACAAAAGAGGTACGGTCGGGCCTCGAAAACATTCAAAAATTTCACCTTGATTTTCTACCAACGTCAACTCCTTTTATTTTGTTTTTGTTTTATTTTGTGTAGATTTCAGGAAATAACTCAGAAAAGGGTTATGACAGCTATCGATACCACAATAATCATTATGAGTTAAACTATAGTTAGAGTTATTACCACCACAACTATAAATAATATCACCATTATTTTTATTTTTATTATCAACATTATCATTATTATTAATGCAATTATTTAATTATCATTATTATTAGTATTGTCGTCGCCGCCACTATTGTCATCATGATTATAACCACTATTATGAATACTAACATCACTATTGTTATTAATATCATTGAGATTATCATCAATATTATTATTATTATTATTATTATTATTTCATGAGTTATTGTCATTATTATCATCACAACCATATTTATTAACACCACAAGCATCACAACTATCATAATAAATTATAATTGTTATTACCATTAACATCACTAATGTCACTATTATTATCATGATTATAACTAAAATTGCAAACAATAAAAATCAAAAAATTATCATGGAGAATAAAACAAAAACTTTAACAAAAGAGCAAACAAAATAATAAATAAAAAATGACAACCAAAATAAATATTATTAGCATAAAAAAATCATTTGATTTGAAGAACAAATAGAAAAAAAGAAAAAAAAAGAAATATCAATTTTAAAATGGTCACCAACACAAATTAATTTTTAAGGACTAAATTGAATAAAAACAAAACCTCAACAAAAAAATGATAATAATTAAAAATCAAAACTAAGAATATAGACACATAAATATAAACAAAAAATAGGGGTTGCTTCAGAAGGATAAAAAAAATTAAAGGAATAAAAAAAACCAAAAATAAAAGAATACGGTTCAAAATAAAAAACAAAATATATGATCAATTTTAATTGAAGGACAAAATTAAAACAAATAAAAATTTCTATAGAAGAAATCAGGATGAAAAAAGAAATCAAAAGACCAAAGACTGAAATGTACAAATCATAAACCAAGAGGACTTGTATGCATTTTTGGTTCTAAAAAAACAATCGACCGTCGCCAAGTCTGCGACCACCATGAGCTGACACGCGCGCTACCATGGTGAAAAGGTCATGGCGGTGCATCTGGTGAGATGACGGTTAGACATTTCTAGCCACCGCATGATGCTTCACGTGCTACCTGTATGGTGTAGACGAAAGAAAACAGTTGGTGCGTCATCCAGACACTCTAACAATTTTTTCAATTTTTTTTTACCGAATCACCAAACACCCTCCAAAGCCACGAAGTCAACTCTTTCTTTTTGTCTTTTCTGAAGGCAAATTAGTGCTTTCACTGTTCATAAAAATAGAAAAATCAACTATATCTTTGCCGAAAACTCGTTTTTTTTTTTTTTTGTCTCGGTCAAAGAGAATTTTTTTAATTTTACTGTACATTGAAAGATGAAATCTCTATAACTCTCTTGTCCAATTATGTTGTTTTGGTTGAATCCAAGAATAAAACCGTAGCTTTACTGTTCAAAATAAAATGAAAATAACGTAAACACCCCTAAAAACAATAATTAAATTTCATGAGTTGAAAGATATAACAATAATTATAATGTTTCAATCCACAATGAACTATGTCTAAAGGTATAATGAACAATCCACATGATACAAAAAAAATATTTTTAAAAAATTAATATTAAAATGATTAAATTGATTTTTTTTAAAATGATTTCTAAGGAAAAACAAGTGAGATAAAAATTAAAAACAATAATTTGGCAACCCCTGAAGCAGAGCAAGACTGGCCTCGGCTTGCCTTAATTCTTGACGCAATGTTCGATTTTGAAAAAAAATAATTATTTTTATTCTTATTTTAAATTATTTTTATTATATTTTAAATTATTTTTTTATATTTTAAATTATTTTTATGTACTAATATAATAAAAAAAACCTTAAAAAAACAATAATAACCGCAATTCCAGACAGCCTTTTTATCTAAAATCTCACTCGCTCATCCACACTCTGGATCAACACAAGACTGAAGAACAGAAGCCCCCTCGCGAGCTCAACCCGAAGGCCCTCCCTCGCCTCCAAGCCCCGCCACTCATTCTCTCCGCCGTAGAATGGACATCAGCACTGCCACTCTGAAACGCTGCAGCTGATCTCTGCACCATAACTCTCCTTTCTTCTGGTACTTGTCTTTAAGAAAAACCCAAATGCCTGTTTTAAATCACCTGATCAGCATGTCTCACCACTTACATTTTTTTATTTATCATGGGTTAGTTTCTGAATGAAAAAAAGCGAAGAGCTTGATAAGCTTTTTGGAGAAATGGGTTTGATCTATTCTAACTTAATTAACTTGGCAGATGTTCAAATGGAGGTAATTGTTAATAAGAAGAAGCGTAGAAAGGAACAAGGAGAGAACAAGAATAATAATCAATTGCGTGTTTCTTCGAGCACTCCACGCACGCGTTCTAAGGTATCCCCGGAGTGGACAACTAAAGAAGCGTTGATTCTAGTGAATGAGATTGCTGCTGTTGAAAAGGATTGTTTGAAAGCTTTATCTACCTATCAGAAATGGAAGATCATTGTCGATAACTGCGTTGTCCTGGATGTAGCCCGGAACTTGAATCAATGTCGGACTAAATGGAACTCTTTGCTTAACGAGTACAACCTGATTAAAGACTGGGACAAGGAGTCTGAGTCCCGGAGTGACTTCTATTGGTCTTTGGAGAGTGAAAGGAGAAAGGAGTTCGGACTTCCTGAGAATTTTAACGAAGAACTTTTCAGAGCCATTGATGATTATATGTGGTGCCACAAGGAACACCCAGACACGGATCCGGATCCGGATCCAGATACTGACTCTGAAAAGCCTGACTTGCTTCATGCAATAACAAACCTGGGTATGCTCCATCCCCAATTTAGCATGCAGTAATTTTAGTCATGGCTAATTAACTTGGTAATTATGAATGTGACTTTGCATTGTTTACGATCAAGTTTTAATCCTGTTTTTGTTCGTTTTAGTGCAAATTTCCTTTTCACTTTTGATTTGTCACAAAAGTTCTTGAGTGTTTGATTGTGGAATTCTGTTGTGGAAATTATGAAATAAGCTACTATAGGTTACAGGACTGAAGTTTCTGCTTCAAATTTAATTTCCCAAGTACCTATGCTTCTAATTTGAAGTGAATGTGTTGGATTCCATTTTCTCTGATGTTTCCCCTGGGGATACCTGATAATATCAGAACCAACACATTTATTACCATCTGCAGCTGTGTTTGTTGATTTTTTAATGTAATTTGTAATGTTTCAGCTGCGTTTTCATAACCACATGTCTTCATTGTAGCTCCCTATTAAGTTCATTACCATAGAACACTAGCCTAGCAAGTAATGATTTGATTTAATTTTTTCATTCTAGTACGATCCATAGATGCTTCCATATAAACTTCCTCTATGTATTTCCAATATTATGAGATTGAAATAAATGACAATGCATTTGCATCACCCAGGTTACTGCCATGATGGAAACGGTATATAAATAAAGGTCTGATTATATTCAAATTGCTCTATCAAGTAGCTTGAAATGGCATGAATTTATGGTGGAGACCATAAAAATTAGGTTAGTACATTTGATGGCATAGCTGCTCAAGTTGCTCGGGCTATTTATCCTGGTCATAGCAAATGAATTGTGGTTATGCTTGGACCTATGAAAGCATGATAGTTAGCTGCTTTTGAGTAAGGTGATAGGTTATGGCTCTGTTTTTGTGGCTGGAAAGCGTTTTTGCAAAAAAAAAAATTTGGTGTTTTTAAATCATTTTGATATGCTGGTGTCAGCAATGAATTTAAATAATGAAAAAAATTATTTCAATGCATTTCCATGCAATTTTTTTTTGAAAAACAACCACTACCATAATGCCAAACAAGCTCTATATTTCCAGCTGTGCTCTTACAACTTCTTTTCTCTCAGGGACCAAGAAACAAAGGTGGCGGTCAAAGTCTCTGAAAACCTGTATTGAAGAAAAGACTCACAAATGCTGCGGAGAGGATAACTCTCAAACAATCCATGCAGAAGAGAAACCTCAAGAAAGATGCGTGGAAGAAAATTCTCAGATATACTGCATAGTGGAAAGGCCTGAGGGGGTTCGTGCTGAAGAAGAACACCAGGAAAGTCAGGTGCAAGAAAGCACTCAGACATACTATGCCGAGGGAAAGCTTCAGACAATCCCTGCAGAAGAGGATCCTCAGGAAAGTTGTGCAGAAGAAGAGCCTCATACTATCCATGCAGAAGAGGATCCTCAGGAAAGTTGTGCAGAAGAAGAGCCTCATACTATCCATGCAGAAGAGGAACCTGGGGAAAGCCCTGCAGAAGAGCACTCTCAGCCATACTGCTCAAAGGAAAAGCCTCGGACAATCCATTTAGAAGAGGAAACTCAGGAAAGATATTTGGAAGAAAATCATCAGACATGCTGCACAAATGAAAAGCCTCAGTCAGTTCCTGCAGAAACACAACTTCAGGAAAGTCACGTTTTGGAAAGGCCTCAGAAACGCCAGAGAAAAGAAAAATCTCAAAATGCCCATGGGGATGAAAAGCCAAAAGTCCATCGTGGACATAAAAAGAAAATGCCCAGCACAGAAGAGATGAACCAAATGATGGTGGAAAAACTTCGTGAGAATGCTGAAATGATCCAGACTGTAGTTAATGGCAACTTTCCTGAGCTGGCAGACCTTGAAGCTGCTGATTCAAAGAATATCGAGGGCTTCAAAACTGACCTTATAAGAAGTCAAGGGGACAAGCTTATTGCATGCCTTCAAAATATTGTTAACAGTATTAGCCAGTTCCCTTGTCTTCTCCAAGAATGTGACTAGGAGGTGAATCTATTGTTAAATTTTGCTCTCATGGGCTAATGTAGTTAGTAGACACCATGAGGTCCATGAATGGGACAATCGGGAATAAGATAGCTTCCTCTCCTTCAGGTTATGATGTGAAGCATTGTACTGGTTACCATGATGTAGAAATGAACCAATAGATTCTGTTGCGCAGTTGCAGCACTTGAAAACTGCTTTCAATTTGCGCTGGATGGTGCCAGAATAAAACATAAATGTCTTTCAAGGTTTATTTTCGACGTGTCAATCCAAGGTTTATGTATTTTGGAACTGTCTTGATGAAAGGAAGTTAAAAAAGAAGGGATCCTCCAGAATCTCTGGCCGTGGTCATCTTTTCAAAAAGGTAAATAATAAAAGTCACCATGCTCCACAAAAGCGTTGAGGTTTTACTGATATCTAGAATAAATAAATTAATCTTGATTTGTCAGTCCATATCTGTCTATGGATTCAGGAAGTTTAATTTCTGATCCATCATTATGAAAAAGAAATGAGTTCATCGTACAATCTTTAAATCGATTCATTTTGTAATGTGACATCCTTGATTTCTGCCTATAAAATATTTAACCGAGCCGAAGCATGGGGATGTGTAATCGATCTTCAACAGGAAATAATAAACATGAACGCAAGAGGGGGCAGATCTTATTATTCCTCAAACATGATTCTATGTTACAACTTCAGAATAATGCCTTACATTTTTTACATCTTAGGCATTGGTGGACTAAAAGTACCAGGAAAAACTATTAAGACAAAACCACCACTCTACTCAGAATCCATAACACCAAAGAGAACTCAAAAGCGAAGAGAGTATGAAGCAATCCTCGATCAAGGGCAAATCCAAACAGCGTGATACCCCCATTGTTGTGCTGCAAATATGCCACTGCAAAGAGAATATTAGTGGATGTAATCATATGCAAGTTAAATTAAGGTCAGGAGCTCTACCCACCTAAAGCTTGCCTGGTTTGGAAAGAATATGAATCCTGTGAGGAAATAGCAAGGAAAATATCTGAGGAATCAGACTCGTTCTCTACGGCATTGGATGCTAGAGTCTTATCAGCTTCTGGCACATGGCTTTTCCCCTGGTCTATCCTGGTAGATGCAGATGCAACAAACATATGCCATCTAGTTGCTATTGACACAATACCTTGAGCTCTATGTGTGATTCTTGCAGCTCCTAGCAAACATAAGAAGGCTCCACTTAGTTGAACTGCTGAACAAATCTGCATTAATCCCTCAAAAGAGTTAGAAATCAACAATCCTGTAGACTGCATCGCACTTGTTAAAAAGGCAAACCTCTTACCACAAGGTCTCCGGAATTGAAGAAATTCTTCTCATTGTTGAATCCCAAAACCAGCCATAATGATCCGAATTGACTTACTGTAATTGTAACCAAACAGGATATGATAAAAAACCGATATCTGTGGCTTGTAAAGGACAATTGTTTCTTAATCCTGACATGCTCCCTAAATATGACACCTGCATCCGATTCACAACCATCAAACAACTTATGAAGCCCTTCAAATCTAAGTATCTGAAGCTCACAAGTCAACCGAAACAGGACACAAACCAACAAGAACACTCCTGTCCTATAGACCCATGATGCCAACACCAACACAAACATGACGGGGTTCAATGGAATATTGCCAGGACAGACATTACACGGTAACGATATCTTGACTGTGGAGAAGAATATGATTTTGTGTGCAACTTCGACAATGAAAGATGGAAGCAGTATGCAGGCTAGGTACCGGAAGGCCTTATCGAGCTCGCGGGGGTACCCGCGTCTAATGAACAATGAGTCCTCTTGCAAGTCATCCAGGAACAAGAGCTGGCGCAGACCGTGTCTTTTGAAGAAACGGAAAAGAGTAAAGAAAGCTATTAAAGCCAAGACAGACTCGGGAAGCTGCACCAGCATGTTGTATGAAATGGGATCATCAGCTGGCGCTGAGGATGGGACTCTAATGGAAAGGGAGCTTAGCATAGGGAGAGTAATGGCAAGGAATACGAAGATGAAGTAGGAAACAAACTTTCCTATGCAAGTGGAATGATCAAGTGCGCACCATTTAAGGCTTATTCGAAAACTGCGTAGCTCATCAAAGAGTAATGATTTTGATCTAGCATCTGATGGTTGGAGCAACAAGGGTACACTAGCCTGCAGCTGGTCTGGCCGAATGTTTTCGTCGGGAAAAGTTACATGTCGACTAGAGAAATGGATATCTATCAGGGTGTCATCAGAAGCGGTGGAGGTGTTGATCATGCTTGAAGTTCAAATTAACTGAGAGTTAGCATGACAAGGGCTTGTGTTTTATATACAATTTAGTTGATAGAAGCAGGAGCTCCGTGACGCTAAAACTTTTATAGTTGTATATATTATATTTTACTTTTATATAGATCATAATACATATTTCTTGAATTTTTGGTTAAGAAAGAATTACAATATATAGTTTTTTTATATCTACTTCTTCAAACTCTAACCATAAAAATTACCATAACATAAAACACACACGCACGGGTATCCGCTCTGCTGCTTTGTGACCACAAAGAAGTAGAAGTGCAGGTGAGAACGTGCGGAAAGCATGCATTTGATGCATGTAAAAGCAGAAAGGCTTTACCTTATCTCGTGAGTTCTGTAGGCGATCAACGAAAGATTTTCAATGAAGTGTCGAACAAAGGGTTGCCATGCCAAGTCATTGATGAAAAAGAAGTTGAAACCACAAAGTCACCGGTCGACCTAGAGAGGCACAGGCGGAACCACAAAGCCAATTCTGTGCCGTCCATCTGTAAACTGCTTAAACAAATGCCATGTCCCGTAGATACATTCGGCTCTAGAGTGATGAACTCACTTTAATGTCTTGTTCATCTTTCAGTTTATTTTTGTTTTGTTTCCAATGATCTTGATTCCATAACGGTACTCGGATCAATATGGCAGAGATCTTTCTGCACAACACCATGCTCTTTTATATTTATCATATATGATGTAGAACAATTTCATGGATGAGGCGGCGAGTTTTTTTTTTCTTTAAAAAAACAATGTGTTCTGAACTGTTTTAATCGAGTCAATTCTTTTTATTTATTGTAAAACGCGACTCAAACCAAATATCTGGAGAGCCGAGTTTCAAATTTAATAAAATGCACGGAAGGAGTGAAGGGGGTGGGGAGGTTTATACAATGATTTGTGTTTGAGCAAGATTACATCAGGAGTCAATGATTTGTGTTTGAGCAAGATTACATCTGTGCAGAGATAAAGGTTGCTCTCCATGCATTGACAAAATTGATCATGTTCTTGACATTGTTTCGAATGATGGGTGTACCAATTTTCAAATCCAATGGACAAGCAAGTCGTGGCTCTACGCCATGTCCAAAAGCATGCCAGTTTTAAAATTAGAATTGGTGTCACCTTTAGGCTCTTTTTTTTTTTTGAAAGTTTAGTGTATTGAAAAATTTAAAAGACACTAATGTCCTTGGTAACTTAGAATTAGGTATAAAAAAATAAAGGGTATTGTAATAATTGTATAAATTCTGTAAATATAAATAAAAAAAGAGAAGATAAACCTGGAAATTAGAAAGAGAACCGGGAAGAGGGAAAGGGAAAAGAAATAGGAGAAATAAGTTATTGAGATAATCCTGATATTCTACCTGCGGGACATCAATAGGATTCCATCGACATCTGCTTTTGAATTTTATTTGCTTTTGAGTCAGGTGAGTAGATACTATTTAATATACATGAGAAATATTATAAGTATTTGAATTGCTATTATGAATTGAATTATACTTCTTGATAATATATACGTTGATTACTATTTTTGTTACAATAAAGCATAATCTATTGTTGAATATACATTCTTGATATGAGCCAATATATGCTTGTGAATTGATAGCTTCTCATTTGATTGATATGAGTTGAGCCTTGAGATATGAATATGTTTGTCTGATTATGATATAAACCTATCGTATGCCAGTCAAAATACCCATGCTAACATGATAGTGTTAGCCTTTGCGCACATCGTATCTGAAACCTTAGTTGGCCGAGGGAGTCACCAACCTTTGTGGAATGATAATCCCACAATATGTAGCCTCATGCTCATTGCATTCTGATTTTTTAACGAGTTTTACCTTATACATTCTTGTTATGACCTATTTGAGGAATATAAGAACTTAAAGCTGTATTCGTAAATATATTTCTCATTGTTGTATTATCTTGTATATATATATTGAATATTATCTACTTCTTTGTGCGTCACTCCTTGAACAGTGTGAGATGATGATGGTACATCTTTATCCCTTCTCCTATCTCTCTCCATAGTAAACTCCATCCAAGTTCGCATAGCCTTGCTAAGCTGCTGAAACTTTATCATTGTCATAGGGTTAACTACTCCTACACTTGTTTCATCAACCTTATTTTTCTTTTCAAACTCTCGAGACTCCTCTTCCACTGATGGAGGTATCTCCTCAATGTATTGAGGCGCTGGTGCACCTCCTCTTATCGACCTTGTATTTCACAACTGCACAATAGGGATGTCATCCTGATCGTCACCTACTCTAATAGTATCAGCTATATGTCTAGTCCTCGACATATCCTATAAGAAATAAACACATTTTTATCTTGCCATAATAATAGCACAATAGTTATCATATAATTATAAGAAAGCATATTTATAGCAAAAACCCATAAGGAATCAAGAAGACATACTTGATGAGAATTCAGAATTTCAAGGATAACAGACAAGACAATACGGATTTTAATGCTCCATATATTATAAATTAACTTTATTACTGTTTCATTAATTGAAAGCTCTGATACTAGGTTTTGTCACCACTGCTTTGTTTTTTAAAGCTCAAATACCATTTTTTTTTGTCACACCTCCTTTTTACTTTTTATTTTATTTTATAACAAGAATCTAATGCTAATCTTGTCATGACCCGATTCCTAGATCCATGACAGACACATAGACATGGTTCCTCTCCAAGGTTCCACACCTATGCGAAGCCATACTTACATACAAACTTATCTTCAATTTTATAGTTCAATGCAACGTTAATAACAAAATTAACTTTATACTATAATTCAATTGGCTTAATACAACAGTTAAATATATACTGTCATAATTATGGAGCACTAACTAGACAAAAGAAGAAAGAATGTCGATTACAATCAAAATAGCAAGTTCTGAGAGTACAATTAAAATAACATGCTAGCAAGCTATCAGCCTCAAAATAATAAATAATAAGAGGGCGAGTTCAACAACTTAGTGAATAGATAAAATTCAATATACATACACGAGATAATACAACAATAAAAAATATATTTATGAATATGACTTTAAGTTTTTACAAGAAAGTTTCTCAAATAGGTTATAATAAAAATGTATAAGGTAAAACTCGTCAGAAAATCAGAATGCAATGAGCATGAAGTTCTGTACTGTGGGATGATCAGTCCACACAAGTTGATGACTACCCCGACTAACAAGGATTTCAGATACGATGTGCATAAAGACTAACACTAACTTTTTAGCATGAGTGTTCTGACTGACATACCATAGATTTATATCATAATCAGACAAACATATTCATATCTCAAGGCTCAACTCATGACATCAATCAAATGAGAAGCTATCAGTTCACAAGCATATATTGACTCATATCAAGAATGTATATTCAACAATAGATTATGCTTTATTGTAACAAAAATAGTAATCAACGTATATATTATTAAAAAGCATAATCTAATTCATACTAGCAATTCAAATATTTATAATATTTTTCATGTGTATTAAATATTATCCACTCACCTGACTCAAAAGCAAACAAGATTCAAAAGCAGAATGCCGATGGAATTCTACTAACATCCCGCGGGTAGAATATTAGAATTTTCTGAATATATAAAAGAAGACATACTCAAAAATGACTCAAAAAAAGTAAAATATCTTTAATAAACGTATCTACGAGTTCAACTCATATTCCAATGTGTTTTGGAATCAAACTATCAATTTTTCTCAAAACTTAAAAACAAAGATTTCTTTCGAAATCTAATTCAAAATATGAAATTCATAAAATTGATAATAACTCATCAAATAAGCCTCAATTATCCATCAAACCAATCTAAAAAACTAATATTTTATTTGGGACTATTCTGTATTTTTCTTATATTTTAAGTCAAATTGTAATTTTATCAAATTGAATGACTGAATTGAACACCTCATAAATTCATAACTATACTGAAATTTTCCCCATAATTCACGCTCAATTCTGTATAGAATCTCGAATTTTACTCCAGGGACCAAATTGTAATTTTTACAAAGTTCAGGGACTAAACTGTATTTTTTACAAGAGGGCCAAACTGAATTTTTGTCATCTTCAACCTCCAGCCCATAATTCCAGCAAAGTTTTTTTTCACAATTTCTCAACATTATTTTACACCAAACACATCAATTAACTTTAAAATCATTTACAATCAAGTCAATTAAACCATTATCTAACAGGTTCAATTTTTAATATCTCAATCAATTCTCAATCAAACCCAAAATAAAATCTTCAAACCCTAATCATCAATTCAAGCAAAATCTTAACTAATAACAACATTTATACATATTAAAACATAAACATTACCTCTGTTGTTTATGACAGAAACAAATTGTATAAGAACAGGCAAGAACTCAGCAATAAGATAAAGATATAAATGTTATGAATGCAAGCATTCTTTCTTTATTGATAAATCACTCTTTTATAGAAGAGTTTGATAACAGAATTCCTAAAAATATTGAGAAGATAAAACAGAGAAAGAGCTGATCTATAACAGCTTTATTTGCAACTAACATCCTAGAAATCTGGAGCTAATCTTGACTGGATCTTCACAGAATCGAAGACCTCTTCTTCAGCAGCAAATGAGACAACTGTCAACACTCCTCCTTGCATCTTTTGCTGCAGACTCCTATCTTGTTCCTCAAAGTTTCAAACCTTGCTTTTGACAATGGCTTGGTTAATATATCAGCAAGCTGGTCTTCTGTCTTGCAATAAATCAGTTGCAGTTCTTCATTTTTCTGAACTTCTCTCAGAAAATAATACTTGAGCTTGAAATGCTTTGTTTTCCCATGGAAAATTGGATTGTTAGATATTGCAATTGCAGCCTGATTGTCAACATTAACTTTAGTAGCTTCCCTTTGCTCCATGTCCAGATCTGCTAGGATTTTCCTAAGCCATAAGACTTGATTTGCAGCTACAGTAGCTGCAACATACTCTGCTTCTGCTGTTGATTGAGCAACAACTTCTTGTTTTTTGGAACACCAGGAGAAAATTCCTGATCCAAAACTAAAACAATATCCAGATGTGCTCTTCATATCATCACAGCTACCAGCCCAATCAATATCTGCATATCCTTGTAGCTCGAAATTTTCAGCACAACTAAACTGAATGCCATAGTTTAGTGTACCTTTTATGTATCTCACCACTCTTTTTGCAGCCTTGAAGTGTATTTCACTAGCACAATACATGAACCTTGATAATAAGCTCACTGCATGCATGATGTCTGGCCTTGTTGCCGTAAGGTACATTAGACACCCAATTAGGCTCCTATAAATTGCTTCATCTACCTTGTCTGCCCCATCTTCTTTACTGAACTTCTCTTTCAAATTCATGGGCGTGGTCATTGATTTGCAGTCTTCCATTTTGAATTTTTTCAGAATCTCTTTGGCATACTTTTGTTGGCCAACAAAGATCCCAAGCTGATTTTGCTGCACTTCCATGCCAAGAAAATAGGACATTTCACCAAGGTCTGTCATCTCAAAAACTTCCATCATTTCAGCTTTGAAGATGTCCATCATGGTTGAATTGTTACCTGTAACAAATAAATCATCCACATAAAGTGAAACAGCCATAAAACCAGTGTTTGAACTCTTGATATATAAGGTTGATTCACTCAAACTTTTGTTGAAGCCATGTTTGAGTAAATGCTCATCAATCCTGCTATACCAGGCTCTTGGAGCCTGTTTCAGTCCATATAAAGCCTTATTCAATAAGTAAACCTTATCTTCTTCTCCCTCTACCATGAAACCTTTAGGTTGTTCCACGTAAATCTCCTCCTGCAGGTAACCATTCAAAAATGCAGACTTCACATCAAGTTGAAATATTTTCCAACCTTTGTGAGCTGCGATTGCTAGCAACATTCTAATGGTGTCAAGTCGAGCTACTGGGGCATATGTTTCTGAAAAATCCACACCAAAGACTTGTGCATAGCCTTTGACCACAAGTCTAGCTTTGTGTTTGTTGATAGTGCCATCTGCATTCAATTTTGTTCTGTAAACCCATTTCACACCAATAGGTTTTTTGTGTTTTGGCATATCCACTAATTCCCATGTTTGATTCTTCTCAATCATGCTTAGCTCTTCTTTCATTGCTGTGACCCATCTTAGATCATTTTTGGCCTCCTCATATTTTGCAGGTTCAAGCACAGCTATATTGAAGCTTTGATAAATGTCTGCAAGAAGTCTGGTACCTCTGACTGGCGTGTCATCAACATCTTCATCAAAGTCTTGCATGATCTCCTTACTTGCATTGCTTGTTGTATCTTCAAAATTCCATTTTTCAGCTTCAACGAATTTGATGTCTCTGCTGATTATGACTTTTTCTGTTGCAGGTTGATAAACTCTATAGCCTTTTGTGACATTGCTATAGCCAATGAAAATTCCAGCTTCAGCCTTCCTGTCAAGCTTATCTCTTTTCACCTGAGGTATGTGAGTGAAACATAAGCATCCAAACACTTTTAAGTTTTGAAGTGATGGTTTATAACCATGCCAAGCTTCATATGGTGTTTTATGCTGTAATGCTCTTGTTGGCAGCCTGTTTAACAAGAACACAACAGTGTTCACAGCTTCTGCCCAGAATTTCTTGGGCAAATCTTTCTCAAATAACAAGCATCTTGCCATCTCCATGATTGTCCTGTTTTTCCTCTCACTCACACCATTTTGCTGAGGTGTGTAAGGTGTAGTGTATTGATGTTCAATCCCTGTATCATGACAAAACTGGGCAAATTTGTTTGAAGTATATTCTGTGCCATTATCAGACCTCACAATCTGAATTTTATGACCACTTTGATTTTCAACCCAGTTTTTAAACCTTAAAAAGACACCTGCTACTTCAGCTTTGGATTTTAAAAAATACACCCAGCACATTCTTGTATAATCGTCAATGAAAGCAACATAATACCTGCTTCCATTTAACGAATCTGTCATCTAAGGGCCTACAACATCAGTATGAATAAGCTGAAGTTTTTCACTTGCTCTCCAAGCTTTGTTTTGAGGAAATCCAAGTCTGTGTTGCTTGCCATATTGACAAGAAACACAAACTGTGATTCTTTCTTCTAGGTTGGGCACCCCTCTCACCATCTTCCTTCTCTGCATATGAACCAAAGCTGCTTGATTGAAGTGACCCATCCTCTTATGCCATAATTCAGCTTCATTTGTTGTGTTTGATACTGCTGCTGTCTCCTCTTCCATCCAATCTAGAGAAAAGCTTTTCCCTTGCATTTTTATGGTGAAAATCTCTAATCTAGTAGGATCAGAAATTAGGCAGTTCTTGTTCTTAAAAACAACCGAATATCCTTTTTCAAGAAGTTGGCCAACACTCAACAGGTTCTGATCAATTTCAGGTACAAAAAGGACATCTGAAATGAGTTTAATACCTGAATTCCCTTCGATGGCCACTGTTCCTTTTCCTTTGACAGGAATATATTCTCCATTACCAATTCTGACTTTTGAGACACTTGATTTATCAAGATGTTTGAACAAATTCACATCATTTGTCATGTGATTTGTGCAACCACTGTCTATTAACCAGCAATCACTTGCGTGTTTGCTTACAAAACAAGTGACCACAAATAATTGTTCCTCCTGTTGTTGATCTGCAACTTGAGCCTCTTCATGTTGTTGATTTGTTCTGTTCTTGCAGATTTTTTCCATGTGTCCCAGCTGATTGCATTTCCTGCATTTAACATCAGGTCTCCACCAACAGTAGTTTTGTGAGTGATTTGTTTTCTTACAGTGTTGACAAGGGGGAAAGGTTCCAACTCTTCGATTGCTACTGCCTGCTCCCTTGTATTTGATGTTCTTCCTTTTCCCTTTGTCACCTTCTTGGACTTGCACCTTTGCTGGAAAAGCACCTTCCATAGATTCTTCTTGCCTTATAGTTCTCATTTGTTCTTGAGCTTGTAAGGCATTTAACAATTCTCCCAAAGATATTTTTGACAGATCTTTGGCTTCTTCCAATGAGGATATCTTTGACTCAAACCTCTCAGGTAAAGTCACAAGGATCTTTTCAACAACCCTTTGATCAGAAAGCTACTCTCCCAATAGTCTTATTTTGTTGACTATGGAGAGTAATCTATCAGAAAAATCTCTGATAGTTTCTGAGTCCTTCATCTTCTGCATTTCGAACTCCCTTCTCAAATTCAAAACCTGCATTTGAATTGTCCTCTCATTACCATGGAACTCCTCCTTGAGATACTTCCATATTTGTTTTCCTGTATCAAAAGCAATTATTCTTGGAAATATTGCTTCAGAAACAGCAGCATAGAGACAAGTTTTGGCTTTGAACTTCCTTGATCTCTCTTCACGATTATTTTTGATTTGAGCTAAGGTTGGATTTGCAAGAAGAGGCTGAGGTTCATGTTCTTGTTCAACAACATCCCATAAATCGCAGGCCTGTAAGTAGGTTTTCATTCTCACAGCCCACATTTGGTAGTTCACACAAGTAAACACTGGTGGTGTTGCAAGAGAATAAGTGTTGGATGCCATTTGAAAGAATTATGAAAGGTTTTGGTTTTGGTGTTTGTGGTTTTTTGGTGGAAGAAGGGTTTCTCACAGGTTACTCTCTTTCTCACAAGCTGGTCCCTTTAAAATCAACGTGCTCTGATACCAATTTGTTGTTTATGACAGAAACAAATTGTATAAGAATAGGCAAGAACTCAGCAATAAGATAAAGATATAAATGTTGTGAATGCAAGCATTCTTTCTTTATTGATAAATCACTCTTTTATAGAAGAGTTTGATAACAGAATTCCTAAAAATATTGAGAAGATAAAACAAAGAAAGAGCTGATCTATAACAGCTTTATTTGCAACTAACATCCTAGAAATCTGGAGCTAATCTTGACTGGATCTTCACAGAATCGAAGACCTCTTCTTCAGCAGCAAATGAGACTACTGTCAACAACCTCACCAACTTATTTCTCCTCTTTCTTTTCTTGTTCCCTCTCTTCTCTTCTTCTTCTTCTTCTTCTCTTCCTGATTCTCTCTCTAGTTTTCAGATCCATCTTTTCTTTTTCTTTTCTATTTATATTTACAAAGTTTATACAATTACTTCAATACCCTTCATTCATTTATACTTAATTCTAAGCCACCAAAAACATTACTGCCTTTTTCTTTTTAATTTTTCAATACACTACCACATCACCATTGCAACAAACCAGCCCAATTATTGTCGCTACCATTGCACGGAGGATTGCCTGGCACATTCCAATTGCTTAGAAAGGAGTTTGTAGACAAAGAGTTCTTGAAGTTGACAAGGATTTCTGCATCTGTTGCACTATGTGACGTGACAAAAAATTGGCAAGCCGTGACCAAAATGAAAAACGGTAGCAGCATCAGGTGCCAATATGCTACCTTACGAGCCATAAAGAATATGTGTGAAGCTTTTTTCAAGCATCAAATACTGAACAAAAAAGAGCGGATGGGAAATGATTAAGAGGGTGTTAAAGACTAGGAAATTAAGAGTTGAGAGAAAGGCTGTTCTGACTGGTTTACCATAGATTTATATCATAATTAAACAAACATATTCTTATCCCAATTTCAACTCATGATATCAATCAAACGAGGAGATATGATACTAGGCAGTGCAAGACCTCGTATTTTGTAAGATATGACAGAGAAGAAAAGGGTGCTAATACATTGCTAATGTTTATCCGACTATTTTTGCTGTACTGATGGATTTATCTTTCAGCTAAGCGTGCTCCGGGAAAACCATGGCTTGACTGGCCAACAAGGCTGAAGATTGTCAAAGGAGTTTCCAAGGGGTTGGTCCATCTCTACAAAGAGTTCCCAGCATTAGCTCTACCTCATGGTCATCAAAAATCCTCCAATGTGCTTGACACACTCGAGCTCCTCTTGACAGATTATGCTCTAGTTCCTTTGGTTAATAGATACCATGCTCATCAAGTTATGGCTGCCTACAAGTCACCTGAATTCACCCACTCTGACCGCACTACTAGGAAGACTGATGTGTGGAGTCTTGGTATACTAATTCTGGAAATCTTGACAGCAAGTTCCCTGAAAATTATCTAATGCAAGGCAAGGGTGGTGGTGCAGATTTGGCAACTTGGGTTAACTCGGTTGTTAGAGAAGACTGGACAGGAGAGGTGTTGATATGGATATAATGAGGACTAAGAATTGTGAGAAAGATGTGCTGCTGTGAGTGGAATATAGAGAACAGGTGGGATTTGAAGGAGGCTGTAGCCAAAATTGAAGAATTGAAGGAGAAAGACAATGACAATGATGACCTCAGTAATTCCTATGCAAGTGAAGTCTATTCTTCCAGAGAAATGACTGAGGGTGATTTCTCTTTCTCTGTCAATGGTTGAATTGAATTAATAAAGCTAGCTCAATACTGTTATTTTTCCAAAGTACGCATTAGGACAAGGGTTGGAGTAGCTACATTAAGATGAAAGGATATAGTTTGTTGCAAGTGCCTCTTTGTTTTGTCCCAATTCGTATTTGCCTATGTAATGACACTGGTCGAGTTATGTTTAAGTTTTTGATGTCCTCTTGCTGCTACATGGTGATGCAAGCAAATCTTTCCACGCTTTGAAAAAATCAGGGAGAAAATCCAAGGTAATTACTGTTTAAATAATTATATTGGGACTTAAGAGGATCTAATACCTGCATAATCATGGAATATACTGGTGAGGTTAATAGGTGCTTTGTTTAACTCTCACCTGTCACTATAGATAGAGAGCACTATCTAAGGCTACAATACTTATTCCTTCACATCCTCTCTTGGGTTACGTTTATCCTCCCACACGTTTCTCTTGTTCCCTTGTTTTGTTGTGGAATCTGACCAGCCCTTCTCCCTCCCTTTCTCAATTCTCAAACTCCAACTCCCAACAGAGGATATCAGCAGAACTACCAAGGTACTTTTGCTTGCTGTGCTTTATTTCCCTAGGTGAGCTTGAATTGTTAAAAATGGTGCAATAGATGAGCAGACTTGGGGTTTGTAGGCCATACGCATCAGAAATGAGACGTTTTAGTTGGTTTCTACTCGAGTCCTTCTTTACGCTTATGGGAATCTCAGAAACCCCATCCGTGTCTAATTCTCATGATTTCAGCATCAAGAGTGTTTTATATTCCAATGATCCAAAAGGAATAATTTTGTGAAACTTCTTGTGGTGTGTTGAGGCACTTGATATTGTAATCTTAACATGAATATCCCTGATTTGTGCCACTACTGGTGGTTAAATGCTCTCCTTTTCCAATCTTTACTTGCCAAATTGTTGCCTCATGTATCCCATGTTGTTTGAGGGAACCTTCTTCATGTACAGTAGACAAACAGAAAACCCAGTATTTACGAAAAATTCTCTATTATTCACATAATTCTCTATTGTATCCCATGCTGCTCTTCCTGTGTTGTTTGAGGGAACCTTCTTCATGTACAGTAGACAAACAGAAAACCCAGTATTTACAAAAAATTCTCTATTATTCACATAATTCTAAGAAAAATAAAAATCATTGCAATAACTGATATGATCTACTCTTAAGTTGTCTTCTGCAAAATCGAGTGCAGAAGATAGCAAAAAAGCTAGCCCTGTTCTAGGCCATAACAAAGCAATTGCATGTGAATACAGATGAAGAATTATTCATAGATTCTTTTTGCAGTACCACCATTTTGACAAGTGGTCTCCCTGTTCTTCCCATTAGGACAAATGCTTGCCAGGATTCTTATCAAGGTCTGGAGCATTTAAAAAGTGATATTGACCTCATCAAATGCAATTTTAGTCATTTGATTGATGCATACCAACCACTCTTTGTCAAAATTTTGGGGCCCTTTAAAATAAAAAAAAGAAAGAGAATATGTGAAGCTGGTGGTTATTGTTTCTGGATAGGCATCTTGCATGTGCATCCCTCTGCCTTGTTTAGTATACTCTCATATACCCAAGATACTATAACAGAACTTAATTTAATGAACATGGTCATTATAGCATATGCTGTGCATGCTTAAAAAGAATTATAATATAAGAACATATCAAAATCCTTGTTCATAAGGATATTTTAAAATGGTCAGAAAGTACTAAATTCCCTTGTGGAATTTGAAGCCTCCTATACCTTTTTAAATAGTGCTTAGTTGCTGGATTCTGTTGTAAATTACACTCTTCTGAGGTGTTATTTCACTTTCGTCGTCAGCATCTCTCAAGGATAGCATATAAAAGAAGAAGAGAGGATTGACAACCTCTGCTTGTAGTTATTATGGCAGGGCTTGATGGTCAAGCTAAATTTATTGAGGGCAGTGACTTCGTGGCCATCTTATCATCTCAGGGGATAGATTGTCTTTTATCTGGTGAAGGAAAGGTATTCCCTTACAAGCTTTCTTTTTCTGCACCCCCACCCCTACAATCCCCTTTCCTTTTCTTATCCCGCAGCTTTTGTATGTTCATGTTTGATTACTGAAAGTTTGATGAAAGTGGAAAAAAAATGAGAGTTTACTTAGCTGCTAGAAAGGAATTTTTCCTTGCAATGAAATAACTAAAATTCGAAATCTTGTTTTGATTTGAGTTTAGGTGCCCTTGTCATCATGTGATTGTAAGGTAATTTGCCTCTTCTTCTCGGCAAACTGGTGCAGGCCATGTAAAGCGTTTGCTCCCCAGCTTGTGAAAATTTATAATAGCCTAAGAAGTACTGGTAAAAAACTAGAGATTGTCTTCATCTCTTTCGATCGCGATGAGGATGGATTCAAGGAACACTTCAAGTGTATGCCATGGCTTGCAGTCCCATTTGAAGTAAACTTGCACAGACATTTGAGTGACATCTATCATGTTAATCTCATCCCATCATTTATCTCATTGAGTTCAGATGGGATATCAGCTGAAGAAGATATGGTTGGATTGATTGAAGACTTCGATGCCGAAGCATTTCCCTTTACTAGGGAAAGATTCAACGAACTGAGGTCTATCGATGATGCAAAACGCCAGGGAGGAAAATTACAGCAACTTCTGGCACATGAAGGGCGAAACTATGTTTTATCAGGAGATTCTAGAAAGGTGATTTAATTTTATCCCTGATTTTACAAATGGCATGCCTTGCATAACTTTGACATTTTTCTAACCTTTCTCCAGATATTAGTATCTGAACTTGTTGGCAAGGCAATAGGCCTTTACTTCGGTGCACACTGGTGCCCTCCAAGTCGTGCCTTCACTACGCAACTTATCCAAGCTTACAACGAGATCATAACCGCCAATGATGGATGCTTCGAAATTATCTTAGTCTCTACAGACCGAGACCTTAAAGAATTTAATGTCAACCTGAGTAACATGCCATGGCTTGCTATTCCATACGAGGACCGGACACGACAAGACCTTTGCAGGATCTTTAACATTAAAGGGATTCCAGCTTTGGTAATTATTGGACAGGATGGGAAGATCATTAGCACAGATGGGAAAGCCATTATCTCCTTATATGGTGCCAAGGCTTTCCCATTCACAGAGTCAAGGATTACAGAGATCGAAGCAACTTTGAAGAAGGAGGGAGATGAATTGCCTCAGCAAGTAAAAGATATAAAGCACCAACATGCTTTGAAGTTGGACATGGCAAAAGCATATGTATGTGACTTCTGCAAGGGACAAGGCAAGTTCTGGGCATTTTCTTGTGACGTGTGTGATTATGATCTTCATCCAGCATGTGTAGAAGAGGCATGCTCAGATTGTTAGGTGAAAGATGGTGATGTTAATATAACAGCCTAAATGTAATACTTGAAAGACTTGTATGGATAATAAATTACCTTACCTATCCAAGAACACAAATTTTCTAGTCCATTTATTTAATGTAACAAACTGATTTTGTGCAACAATTTAAGACTGGTGGATTAAGGAGTCAACGGCCTCATTTCTCTTATCCTATGCATGCCAATCAGGATAAAAGAACTAGAAATCTGATGGCACCTGAATGTCTGTGGTCAAACACCAGAGAGAAATTTGTGGGGGGAGAGAATTTTGAGGATGGCTTGTATCCATCTAGTTAATTAGAAGAGAGAAGAAACAAAAAAGTGAAAAAAACTAAAGCCAGCCTAATTTAGGAAGACACAAATAGGATCGTTGAACTTGAGGGACAATGGATATTGAAGAACCAGGAAGCGGCTAGGTTACCTTCCTGTCTCTCTGCCTCTAGAGAGAGGAAGAAATAATCAAAGAAAAGAAAAGCAAAAACATACCATTTACATAAAAAAAATTATATGCGCCCCGCATTCCTGAGTTTCTTGATGAGAAACTTGAAGGTTGATTAAAAAGCTCTCAGCAGCTTCTGATAAGATAGTAGAAGAGAAATCAATCTGTAGAACGTTTCAAAGTTCCTGTTATTAATTGCAAGGATAGAAATTAGTTTATATAGAGAGATGTGGATGCCAAGGTCTATGCCGGAGAAAAAGAATGGAGGAAATGGATTAATTGCAGTGGCAATAGACAAGGATAAAGGCAGCCAAATCGCCCTCAAATGGGCTATTGACAATCTTTTGGTGAAAGGGCAGACTGTCATCCTCATCCATGTCAATCTCAAATCATCTTTATCTTCATATTCTGCTTCCCCTAGTAAGGATCTCCCCTTCAACCTTGTTGTCCATGCAGATTACAGTTGCAAATTGAAAATTGTCATGGATTCCATTTTGTAACTTGCTTTCATGATATTTTATGGAAGAATCGTTTTAATTAACAAGAAATGCCATTTTCCATAGAAAGTTATGCATAAAAAAAGATGGAAAATCGGTAACAAATGAAATCAAATCATGGATCTTCATGCTGACGGAAAGAAGCCGTGCAAACAGCAGTATACCTTTGCAATGGATGCGTTTCTTTTAATGTACTTCAGCTTCTTTTCCTTTACGGTCTTTGGGCTGTTTTGTCTTTACTTTTTGGGCTTGTAGTTTTTTTTCTGGTTGTTAAGCGGCTGCCGCTTCCCTGTTCTTTAGGCCGAGTCTTTGTGCCGGTCCTAGCAGGCCCTGTAAATTTTCCTTTGCTTAATCCATTTTGAAATTGTTCAAAAAAAAGTTTCTTTTAATGTAGTCTCATACTGGAGAAATTTCTTTACATGATCATGATCATTTTTATTGCAGGGCTGAATCAAATTTCTGATTCCAGTGGCACGTCCAGTTCCGATTCCAAGGATTTGTTCCTTCCTTTCCGCTGTTTCTGTACACGTAAGGATGTGAGTGTGGAAGATGAAGCCTTCATTTTCTTTCAAAGCTTATCCTGCAAGAAACGTTTACCTCCATTATTATCAGGAGTACATGCATAGTTGCTCTCAAATTCCTTATAAATTGGATTCACGAAGGCCTTTTAAGAAAGCATACATTTTACATCATATTCCCAAGTCTTTAAACTTCTGTATTCAACTTTTACATCAGATTAACTGCAAGGATGCCATACTGGAAGACACGGATGTCGCAAAAGCCTTAATCGAATACGTTACCCAGACTGCAATTGAGACTTTGATTGTTGGTGCATCGGCGAAAGGAGGCTTTCTTAGGTATGTACCTCTCTTGATAACTCACCAGCAGGCAAATACATGTACCAGAACTTTTAGATCTGATATAGAAGATTAGTTCTTAGAAGTTAGATTTCTGAAAATATTGCTATAATCGACACAATGCATCCATCTCAAACAGGCTTGTCAATTCCGTTCCGTTCCGGCCGGAACGTTCCGTGCCGTTAAAAAAACCGAGACGAAACGGTGTTATTTTTGTCTCGGTTTTAATTCCGGCCCGTTCTGGAAATTCCGACCAAATTCCGGCCGGAATGTCTCGGTACCGTTCCGGCCTTAAAATCCTCTTTATTTTGATTAACTTGTGATTTTTTTTTTCTAATTTTGAGATTATGTTTGTTTGACTTTGTGTTTATATTGTATAATTTAAAGTTAATTTATCTTGAATTTTAATTATGCTTGTTAAATTAATATTTTAATTTATATATATATATAATTAATTAATTATATATGAACAGTACAATCTTGAAACAGCACGCCGAAACGCTCCGAAACCGGAACGTTCCGTTCCAATAGAAAAACCGGAACGGCGACCGGAACGGTATTGACAACCTTATCTCAAATGCTATGACAGACAAGATAGACTAGCATCAGATGCTATGATAAATTGTTTTATATTTATAAATTAGTATGTTGAAATGTGATTCTGTAAAGAAAGACTAATGATATTATGAGAGCATAAGTCTATTCCAAATTCCTTAACTTCCAAAAATTTTCTTCCTAGAAGATTCAAAGCAGCAGATGTCGCAGGCAGCGTGTCAAAGGGGGCACCAGATTTTTGTAATGTATATATTATATCCAAAGGGAAGATTCAATCCATGCGGGCCGCCTCTCGTTCTGCACCAGTTAACTCTTCATTGCATAACCAGCTTAACCAAACCAGCACAACACCAGTATCTATGGATGCTCGCACCCCCCCTACTCATGCTAAAAGAGGCAAGCGATTATGTTTTTCACTTCTTTTCCCTTTTCTTTATTTTCTATGTTCCAAGTCAAATCCCATTGATCATCTTGAATTACTGGTGTATTTTCAATCAGTAGCTGAGAAGCCGCCGCTGGAGCAACCTCGAAAATCAGTTGGTGATACAGAATCCTTCAGGTAAGGGATGCTTCTGTAAGAGGCAAGAGGAACAATGAAACTCTGAAAACATATATCAACGACACATCTGGTTTGCTAGTGAAGAAAAGGCCTGAAATGTTTTAGATCAATTCATCCGGACTCGTATCGATGATCTTGTGTCTTCTATAGTAACCAAATGAGAAAGGGGGAAATCTACCAGTCTCTTGAAGGACTAACTTAGACCTTTTGCAACTGAAAACAGGTCACCATTCACCAGGAGAGGTTTAACAAGAAAATCATATGGTGAACTCTCGGTTCCAGATACGGATATATCCTTTGTCAGCTCCGGCAGACCGAGTATCGACCGCATATTTCCAGGATTTTTTGACAACACAGAAACAAGCCGCACCCCTCCACGGCTGTCGAACTTCTCTGACATTGACAGCAACTATAGCTTTGAGTCATTGCATTATGGAAGGAAGTCGCTGGATCAAGGTGGCTTTTCTCCTGAATTGTCAAGCTTCTCGAATGAAGGTGACCAGATGTCGTCCGCTGTGGTAAGAGCATGTAGCCATTCATTTGAATATCAGAAATGTAGGGTCTGCATTTTCTATAAACGAATAAGCTCGTGTCTATAACACTAGAATCCTCAAATAGTGTAATATTTGTTAAGGAACCATCTCACCTAAAAGCTTAAGCTTATAGGTGAGGTCCCAAAATATGATTTATATTATTCTCTAACACCCCCCTCAAGTGAAAACCCTTTAGACTTGAAACTTGCACACAGGCCCATACTACCTTGTGTTTGATTTTTATCAAATAGAATGGGGGTGGTGAGATTCGAACTCATGACCGCTGGGTCAATAAGACTCTAATACCATGTTAAGGAACCATCTCATATAGGTGAGGTCCCAGAATATGATTTATATTATTCTCTAACACCCCCCTCAAGTGAAAACCCTTTAGACTTGAAACTTGCACACAGGCCCATACTACCTTGTGTTTGATTTTTATCAAATAGAATGGGGGTGGTGAGATTCGAACTCATGACCACTGGGTCAATAAGACTCTAATACCATGTTAAGGAACCATCTCATATAGGTGAGGTCCCAGAATATGATTTATATTATTCTCTAACACCCCCCCTCAAGTGAAAACCCTTTAGACTTGAAACTTGCACACAGGCCCATACTACCTTGTGTTTGATTTTTATCAAATAGAATGGGGGGGGTGAGATTCGAACTCATGACCGCTGGGTCAATAAGACTCTGATACCATGTTAAGGAACCATCTCATATAGGTGAGGTCCCAGAATATTATTATATTATTCTTTAACACCCCCCCTCAAGTGAAAACCCTTTAGACTTGAAACTTGCACACAGGCCCATACTACCTTGTGTTTGATTTTTATCAAATAGAATGGGGGTGGTGAGATTCGAACTCATGACCGCTGGGTCAATAAGACTCTGATACCATGTTAAGGAACCATCTCACGTAAAAGCTTAAGCTTATAGGTGAGGTCCCAGAATATGATTTATATTATTCTCTAACAATATTAATTACACATAGATCTAAACCTTGTTACCCTAGAAACAAACTAATCTGTGAAAAGTTTTAGTTGATCCTTGCAGAAGAAAAAATGTTGCCCACCATCCTGTAAAGCTGACAACAATTTCTGAGTTTTCTCAAATGACAAGCAATCCGCTATTTACATTGCTGTTGTGAGAGCCAACAATTATATTCAGTATAGATGAAATGTAAAAATTAACATGCAGTGCTGTAAACTCTCAGGATGATGTGGAGGCGGAAATGAGAAGGCTAAAGCTGGAGCTCAAGCAAACAATGGAGATGTACAGTTCCGCCTGCAAAGAAGCACTCACTGCAAAGCAAAAGGTACAAGAAATTTCATCTTCTTGTCATGTGGCCTTAAGAAATCTACAATGTGTTCTGAGATAGACTTCTTTACAGACAAGAGAGCTCCAGCGCTGGAAAATGGAAGAGGAGCAGAAACTGGAAGAAGCCCGGCTAGCTGAGGGAGCTGCTTTGGCAGTTGCAGAAAAGGAAAAAGCCAAGTCCAAAGCAGCAATGGAGGCCGCAGAAGCAGCTCAGAGAATCGCTGAGATGGAATCACGAAAAAGGATTAATGCAGAAATGAAAGCACGTAAAGAGGCAGACGAGAAGAGAAAGGCCCTGGATGCTCTAGCAAATACAGATGTCAGATACAGGAGATACTCGATCGAAGAAATTGAAGCTGCAACAAATTGCTTTGCTCAGTCTCTCAAGATCGGAGAAGGGGGTTATGGTCCAGTATACAAGTGCTATCTGGACCATACACCTGTAGCAATCAAGGTTTTACGTCCAGATGCAGCTCAAGGAAGGTCACAGTTTCAGCAAGAGGTATGTGGCCCGAGGAAAATCTCTATTGGTGCTTCGATTTTTGAAAATTTTCAAGCTCTTATTCTGAACCGTTTTCTTGAAGGGAAAACCAGTAGAGCCCCTTTCCAGAACGAAATCTGTCCAAAAAAATAAATTCATTAAACAGCTTACGAATGACCCCTTGAAAATCTTAACCCTTTCGTGGTTCAGAACAAATCAACAGAAACCCTTCTGAAACTATACCGACAACTCTCGAAAATTGTTGGAAAATTGTAAAAGCTCTGATACCAATTGTTGGAAATCTTGAATCTGTACAGTAACTGTTTAGAACAACTACTGTTGAGATTAAAAATATGGAAAAACAAGAAATCCTGAAGAACCTGAAAATCGCAAAATATTAGAATGAATCACATTCATTCATTCAATTTATTCAATCGAAACTTTGCCTATTTATATGCTTACAAAAATTAGAAATTGAAATAAACTAGAATTCTCAATATATTAGAAGAGTTTATTGGATAAGGATAGGATTTATGATAACTCCTATTAGAGATAGTCATAAAAACTAATTAGAACTCTATAGCTAAAAAAAAAATCAATCTCTTTAGAATCCTACAACTAAAACAAAGCTAATCTCATTAGAATTCTAACAAAAATAATCTTCATCAACAGAAAATCACTAGATTTTTGCTTAACCTGGTGAGATCTGGTGGCAGGTTGAGGTATTGTGCTGCATAAGGCACCCTAACATGGTTCTCCTCCTGGGAGCCTGCCCTGAGTATGGATGCTTAGTATACGAGTTTATGGCCAATGGAAGCTTAGAAGACCGTCTCTTTTGCAGAGGAAACACTCCACCTTTGCCATGGCAGCTAAGATTTCGAGTTGCGGCGGAAATTGGCACCGGCTTGCTGTTCCTCCACCAGACCAAACCGGAGCCACTCGTCCACCGTGATCTAAAACCTGCCAACATCCTGCTTGACCGCAACTTCGTGAGCAAGATCAGTGATGTAGGGTTGGCCAGGCTGGTCCCACCATCAATCGCCGACAGTGTGACTCAGTACCGCATGACTTCCACAGCTGGCACTTTCTGCTACATAGATCCTGAGTATCAGCAAACAGGCATGCTAGGCGTAAAGTCAGATATATACTCTCTAGGGATCATGTTTCTACAAATATTAACAGCGAAGCCGGCGATGGGATTGACTCACCATGTTGACAGGGCGCTTGAAAAGGGCACTTTCGCTCAGATGCTGGATCCAGCGGTGCCTGACTGGCCGATTGAGGAGGCGACATTCTTCGCCAAGCTAGCACTCAAGTGTGCAGAGTTAAGGCGGAAAGACAGGCCTGATCTGGGCAAGGTTGTCCTGCCAGAACTTAAGAGAATGAGAGCATTTGCTGAAGAAACGATGCGCCACACATTGTCATCTAGTCCAGTTGCACGCTCTCCAAAGGTTAGCCAAGTTCCAATGCAACTAGTAAGCTCACCAGAATTAGTTCTGCATGAAATTAAGAGGGTCTGTTTGGGAGTGTGATTGCGGTAGCTTTTCAAAGTGCTTTTCGTGTTGAAATACATCAAAATGATATTTTTTTATTTTTTAAAAATCATTTTTGACATCAGCACATCAAAATGATCTAAAAACACCAAAACATATTCATTTAAAATGAAAAAAAAAATCAAATTTTCAGCAAACACTGGTTGCAACGCACTCCCAAACAGGGCTAAGAGAAAAATTAACATTAACTTACGGTCATTGTTTTCTGCAGAATGACCATCCTTCTTCAAGATCCGAAGTAAGGTCAAGAAGCCCCTCATCCCTTGCATGAAACGTAACCAAAAATCAAGGACTCTAACAATAGAGGAAATTTAAACATGGAGTAACTATTTTTGATACTGTGTATATAGTATAGACCAAGAAGAGGTGACAAGTTCCTCAGCAATTTTTATTTTATTTTCTTTTTTTCAAATGCCATAAATTAGTGGTCCAGACTCTTCCAATTGCTCTGAAAGTAGCTAGCAAAGAGCTTAATTAAGTTTATAGACTGTCATTACAATCTTTTTGCAGTGTTCCTGTAATTCGATTTGCTGTAAAGGTACCCCTCATTGGTACGAACACAATGACATATCACAAAAAGATGAGTTCATCAATTTTGATTTGATGCAATGCAATCTTCTTTCAGTAGAACATGATTGTGAGGTCTCGTGCTCCACAGCTCCTTCTCCTTGACCATAGTGGCAGCTCTAATTTCTGCAGCTACTTTCCTCTACTTACTCGGTGGTTAACATTACAAAAAAACACTAAATTCTGTGGACTGGAGTCGTGTAAATAGATTTTGCTCTATCCAAAAATACTAACTAAGCCTGTAATTTGGACGAGTTGTTGGTTTGTCAAGTTACCTTAAATTAACTCAGCCTGTAAATAGATTTTTTTGAAGTTTTTTTTAATCTTTTGACATTTAATTATTAGACCTTGAAACTCATCATTTTTTCTTTTTTCTTTTATGAGTTCTTTCAATCTCGAGCCTTGTTTTAGTTCATTTAACTTTAGTTATCGCTGTCTTTTAAATATTATCTTATTGAAAAAAGTTCTTTCTGGCCTATGATTGATGGGGGTGGCGCAGACCATTTGAGAGTTTGAATCAATTTTAAGTTGTCGATCAATGTCAAAGCTTCCACCTGAATACCTTAGCTCAAAATTGTTTTAACGCATTATCGCGGCGCAACAAAAGCCATTGGAGTTCCTTTTTAGATGCTTTTTTTAAAGGATGATATTAAAATAATGTTCTTTTTTTTTTAATTTTGAAGTGTTGATATAAAAAAAAAATCATTTTAATACCAATAACTATTTTTAGAAGCATAATTCGCCACAGTCCAAGACAAGACAAGCAAACACGGCTGGAACAAGAAGGGATGGTTTCATTAAAGCAGCTTTGTAGAATCATCTGATCATAACAACAAGTCAACGTTTAGAATTCCAACTCCAATTTCAAACAGCACCCATATCTCAGTTTCTTCCTTGAGAGAAACGTATATTCATGTACACATTCACAACTCTTTTATACACCCGCAAGACGCTTGGCTTTAACATATCTTCTCAGTGAAATTTATTCATTCGTGCGAGTTACATAAACAAGAGTGCCATCCTATTCTAACAACAAAAAATGGCCCTAGAATTAACATGAGTTCAAGGCAACGATCACAACTCTTGACAAGCTTTGCCAAACGATTGATGATTAAGAGTAAAATTAACTCAATCCAGGAGAAGGGCATCGTTTTCAGATACAAACTAGAAAGTCCAAGAAATGCCCTTTTTAAATTACATGTTATACGATATAACACAGATAAGGTAATTAAAACTCAGTCAGCTGCGCATCTTACAGAACTCCATAACTCAAACAAGAAATGGTAAAATCATCCAAAAATGGCCGTAGAATTAACGGTAATACATGAGCTGGTGAGCTGCCAAGCTGTTAGGATATCCATCGTACAGAGCTTGGGACCCACTGGAGCTCAAGCCCATTGAAGCTGCGGATAGGCCATGTTGTCCAGTCAGCTGTACAAGAGCTTGGCCTGAAAGGCCAGATGCAGCTGCCTGGCTCAAGGCAAGCTGGCGCTGATAAGCCAATAAATCAGCTGCAGAGTAGCCTTGGTTTATACCAGCTGATGGAGCGATCTGATATGGCTGAGCTGGAGGTGGCAATGGATTTGAAGCTGTCCCAGGAGGAGTTGGCTTGCTACCCCATGAGCACTGCGCAAAACGGCTCCAATGTTGACATGATAGGAACTAACAGGCAAAAGAAAAATAAAACCCGTCAACTAATATCATGTCTGACCTTCATGGGCTTTCCACAAACTATCTTTCCATTGCCCATTTGAATGGCGAAGGCTGCTTCTTCATGAGTGTTGTACCTCACAAATCCAAAACCTTTATCTCTCTGAACACGCACCTCCTCAATTACGCCAGCCCCAAGTGCATGAAAATTACTATGCAGCTCAGCTTGAGTAACCTGATTGAACAGATCAAATTGTCAACCAAAAGTACAGAGCCAAGGAGCCATCATCTAACTCCCATTCAGGACTTAAACAAGAGAGAGAGAGACCAAAAGAAGTTAAAGAAATTTGACAGGAAACCAATAATTCTCAAAATCAGAACTTCCTAAAACACTTTTTACAATTTGAGAATGTCTTGACAATGATAATATAATAGTCCCTATAGCACCATAAAAAGTTCCTGTTAGCATAAGAAATGCGATATTGAAGATCAAAGTTTCCAATTCCAAGATAAAAAAAAAGGTTCAGCCTAAACATGTAGAGAACAGTACAATAAATATATTCCTTTATTCATCCTTCAGTTACCACATGGGAAAGATTGCCGACATAGACAGTGGTATATGCAGGATTGTTTTCAGGAGCCTCCTCATTAGTGTTTTCCTGACTTCCTGCTAACCAAGATACGAGAGCAAAACTCTGTCAGCATTCAACTCACCAAGCACACATTTACAAAAGATATCTATTTTAATAGCTCAATACTAAGGAAATAGCTCAACTCAAACTCAGAACTCTTGAGTGGAAAAATTGAGTTCAATACTGATTGTAGCTGAAGAAAATTATGCCAAAAAGAAGATCAAAGAAAACATATGACAAGCCAAACTGAATTCAATAATGAAAAAAAAACTTCAGTCCAATTAATGAGAACACGGACTGGCAAAACACTTTAGGAACTTGAAATGAGCTTGTCACCTATCTATGCATGCTTGTTAAGTAGCAAATACCTATTAACCATCGTGCCGATATGAAATACAAAAATAATACAATTCTTAATTATTAAAGTAATTTGCCATTATCTCAAGTGGCATCAGATTGAAGCCCTTTCATACTTGATACAGAAAGGACTGAAGGAGGGAGAGAGCTATCCCCTTCTAGGTACTACCTAAGGCTCAATGACCCAGATCAAGCAAAGAAGAGTTATTTTACATAATCTGGCTGAATTACAAGAAAATGCAACCTGAAGATCCATTAGTAAGTACAACTGCATTTTGGTTATCACTGTTTTGCTTATCTTCATTGGAACCAATGCCTTTAGTTGCCCAGTTGCATCTTATCTGCCTGTTTCCAAGCCATTTACCTATAGTTCAGAATGACACTCATCAAAATTCTGCACTAATTGTTACCAGATGGCTCAGAATAGCAAAACCAAGCGACCAATGATGAAAGTTGTATGCCTTACCAGTTAAGTCATTAATAGCACTCTGTGCCTCCTGCAGATTAGCATTACAGTAAATTAGTTTATGACTTTAGCAAATTATTAAGAAATTTCAGCTAACATCCAAATGGAAAAATCACAACATAAGAGTATCCATGCCACCGGATGTCTAAAATCAGTCTTTAATTTGTTTTTGGAAAACCAATCAGTGTTCAATAAAAAAACATTGCAAATGGATTTATCAAAAAATAAAAGAAAAGAATTTCTCTATGAATCTTTGACACTGTTTGGGGATGCGGCCCAAACAGTGTTTTAAATAAAATGATTTTTTTTCCACTTAAAATTATTTTTTATATGTTTTTAAATCATTTTAATGTGTTGATGTCAACTAAGAGTTTTGAAAAATGAAAACAAAATTGATGCATTTCAGAGCAAAAGAAACTTTGAAAAACAATCATTACCACAATAACAAATGCTATCTTTATATCTCCAAATAAACTAGAAAATTACTAACATTCTAGAAGAGGTCCCCAATATCTCAATGTCCAAGCAAAACATTGTTAGCCCATAAAAACTTCAATTCCTAAACTTCTTATATACATTGTGTGCAGCAAGAAATTAACAAAGTGTAAAATGAGTCAAGCAATAAATCCACAACCCTGAAACCTCATTTTGGAGTCACATCAGATATAGTTGGCAATAAAGGGATAACTGCAAAACTAGTTCTCTTTCTTGGGCTTTTGTTGAATTGAATAAAAATTTAAATTCAGCAGCTACTGATAAATGGAAAACAGTACCTGCTGATTACGGAATGAAACAAAGCCATAACCTTTTGAGCGACCAGTTTTGTGATCCCACATGACCCTTGCGTCGCTGCAAATGACGCATTATGAAAACATACATAAGGTTTTTCTAACAAAAACAACAGCCTGGCATTTTTACTCAGCCAAAGAGGATCATAAGACATGAATAACATAACAGAGATGGCAGCAGTCCACTTTAACATGTCAACCAAGATTGTTAACATCAATCAAAGTGAACCATTTGTTGTTACAAATACTTTTGGAGTTTTAGACAAGATCGCAATAGGACAGTATGATTTAGCCATTTACATTTCAATGACAGCTTCCTTTCCCACGTGAGTGATTCATGTTTTGTTCATCAACAGTGTCCTTAAGTATTTTAGGATCAAGAAATATATCCCTGGCATTGCATTTAACAACTTTTTCAATGGACAGGCATAATTGTGTATGAATAAAAGTGTCACAAATAGCAAAAGAGCATCATTACCTTTGCCCTATTTTCTTGCAGTATTAACACATTTGAAGGTATTGCTTAAAGAATGATACACAAATAAGTGCAAAATGCCAAATTACAAAATACATTGTTTGCACTAGGATAACAACATAACAACAAACAGAAAACAAGGAACTTACGAGCAACTAGGAAAGACTGAGAAGCACGCATATAAAGTTGCATCAGTAACCTCTGGACTCAAATCGCCAACAAATATGTGGAAATGCCCTGACAAGATGAAAGGATAACCCATCAAAAACCATGAACAAGAAAGAGGCAACCATTAAAAAACAGCTGAAAAAAAATGAAACTGAAAGAACCTGATGTATCCTCTCTTTGGCCGCTGGCATATGCCCAATTCACTTTAAGTGCCTCACCGTAACTGGAAAGTATATTAATAAAGTATAAAAACATAAAATCAATGACATCCAAAAATGAAAAGCAAGTTTACACGGAAAAAAGGTAGCACTTATAACTGAGTAAAAATTGAATAGCGTTGTATAGCCTATTGCAAACTCAATTACTCAATACACAAAATGCAATCAAATTTCTAATTCTACCAATTCTGAAGTGGGAGCTTTATCCAGAAGCGAATGCTTGAAATTAGTACAAGGATCAGTGGCCCAAAGTATATACTATTACAAAGATTTTCTTACATTTGTTTTACATTGTCAGGTGAATGAATGAATCAATTAGGCTACATGTACAAAAACGACCAGGTATAATTATGGAGATATGAAACTTACAGTTGGCGTCCATGCAATGTCATTATTGCAAGTGCTGCAGATGATCGGTCATGGTAGTCCACAAAACCATATGATGACTGCATTAGCACAAACCATCAAACATGGGCAGGTAGCATTATGGAAAAGAATATAAGACAAAGAAAACAGATAAGACCAGCACAAAATCATCCTAAAGAAATACCAAATATAGAAATACAAGTGAGCTCATCCTCTAAAGTTATGTTTTTTTGAGCGGAAATACTATTAGGCAATGCAGAACACTGAAATCATCATAAAGTTAAAAACTTAAGAAAAATGTCTGGAATCAAAGGTTAAAAAGCAAAGGGGATGAGTTGAGCATGTAGAAATGAAAGAAAGAAAGAGACCTTATCCTTTCTGATTAGTTTGCATCCAGCAAGAGGGCCGGCAGTGGCGAAAACTTCAGCAAGAAGTTTGTCAGTGACGTTGACATGAATATTTCCCACATAACTAAAGGAAAGAGACACGGAATTAGTATTAGAAATTAGAAAGGTAAAATAAGAACATGCAAATATCTTCGCATGATTTTGACCATAAATAAATAAAAAGATAAAAGCTTTAGCTTTAGGAAGTGAATGAAGATTAGGTTAAAAAGAAAATAAGAAAAAAGGAAGGGGTGTTACACGCTGCGACAAGAAGAAGAATCAAAACCAGGAGGCAGATTCCCACCAGGGATGGGCTCCATCTGCAATACAATACAATATATTCATTATATGGACAAATGGGAATCCAAAACAATATAAATTTAATTCAATTGTATAATTAATGAATGAATTAAAATAAAATAAAATAAAATAAAAGTTAGTGATTGAAGCGGAAAAGAAGCCTCGAAACAAATAAAGGTTGAAAATTTAAGAAAAAGAGAGATGGAGAGAGTGGGACCTGAGACATGGCAGCGGCGACGAGGGCAGGATGGTGATGCTGATACATGTGATGATGTTGCTATTGTTTTGTTGAAGCAATGCTTGCTGTTGCTCTCTCACCACCACCACGATGACGATTGCTCGCCAATAACTCTCTCTCTTTCTCTCTCTCTCTAACCTTTTTCTGTTGTTAGGGTCTTGGTTGCTCGGGTTATGTCCCCGAACGTTTTCAGCTTCAGCTACGATAAATAACAACCGGTAATAATTTATTTGTTTATTTATTAATGTCACTACCACATACCTCTTACGACTAAATTTATTTTTTTCTTTTTTGCTAAGTTTATTAATTTAGAAATGATATTATTTATGTAATAAGATCAAATTTCGGATAATCCGTATTGTATATGCATGCAACATTCCTTCCGGTCTACAAATTTTACATAAGCACATCATCATGCCATGGAGATAATCAATATTTCAAGTAAAAAAAATGTACTCTTTTTTACTTTCGTATAATAATAATAATAAAAAAACCCGGTCAGCCGAACCGGCCAAAAAACAGTTAATGACCGTTGAGCCTCCGAAAATAACGGTGTTTTTTGTTTTTTTAAGGAGTTTTTTCGTTAATATACTGGTCATTGACAAGAAAAAAAAAATGCAAACATCCATGGGCAAAGTACTGGAGCAAATATCCAATCCACATTGAACAAACAATGCATTCTCTTTTAGTTTTTGTTGTAATTGTAATTTGGTGGTCACGTCGACCTCATTAAAAAGAAATAATTTCCATTGTGTATATACCATTCGTAATATCAAATAAGAAGTGGCCATGTGGGAATGCAAACTAAAAGAATCAAACTCGAGCTCCCAATCTAAAAGTTCAGAAACGCACGCTCCTCCCCATGTTCCCAAACAGGCTTCAAAGCTTTTTATAGCATTTGTTATGCTCATCTCGACAAGGCAAGAAGAGGGTAATGGCCAGTCTCTGTGAAATGGGCAACCTTACCGGACTGTCTTAAAAAAAAACTTACAAGAAATTCAATTGTTACCTAACAACAAAAAAAAAATATTCTTACATCATTATACAAAATTAATTTTTTTTTTTTAAAAGTATCCGTGCTTGTACAGGAGCTGGAACCTTTCTCTGCAGACCAATTCTTTCTTCTGTTGTAACTCTTTCAAGTTAGTGTTCTTCAACAGATTATGTCAATGTATGAACCAAAAATGATTCAATGTATTTTTACTATTTACCCGCTCCACTCTACATGGCCTCAACAGCTTCTTCTACTTTCGGCTTGCTCTTCGGTCGGCCAGAATGACTTACATTTTTACCTGATAAAAGCTCCAATGCTTTCTCCATTGTAATCTTCTCTGGCTTCAAGTTCTGCATATGTTTCAAATATTAGAATTATTAGTTGCTTCACAGATTCATCATGGGGAGATTTGTAATGATATACTATGTACTGCAATAACCGAAAGGGTCTTGGGTTAACAATCGATAGTGTTTTATGTTCATCATTCACTTCATGCATAAAACTACTGTTTCATAGCCTCCCTTCCCAATAGCACCAACAATGATACATTACACCTAATACATCATGAACTAGTAATAATGTTAGACAACATTGATGAGGAATGATACTTGGAAAAAATATATAGTTGAGTAATAAGGCTATAGATTGTAGAAACATCTCAGCATTTCTACTCTATGCAACACAAAGAAATGCTAAACAAGACATACCTTGGGAACAGAAGCCATTGTACGACGATGTTTAACTGTATAACCACCCTTTCCGAGCTTTATCATCACAGGATACCCATCCTTTGGATGGTCACCCTAACAAAAATGTAACATAAGTGAGTGCAACAATAGCTCGAGGCAAAGGAAAGATAAATTTGTAGAGAGATTTATGAGGATACCAATGTTAGAGGGTAGCGTAACAAGTTGAGAGCAACTTCATTTGTAATAGCATCCACATCCTTTATCTAAGAAAAAAATTTGGTCCATTTAATAACTGTTTGCCAATTACAATTGACAGCATGACACCAAGTGCATTTCCAAGAACACATTGTATCCATCCAAAGAGATACTAACAGGACAAAAAAAGAGGGAATACAAAATTTCAATGAATAAAACACGCCAATAATAACTGCAATGTGCTGATGGGCAGAGGAGCATGGAAGATGGAAGATGGCATCTCTAATTTGCCACAAGGAAATCGAGCCGAGAAATGGACAATTTATGCATAACATTGCATCATCATAAATGGAATCAGAAAGAAAAATGAGGTTTTAAAACAATTGCATGTATCATGCAAGTAAATCTATACATACATGAGAAACAGAAGATCTTTTAGGCGCGGAACCCTTCCTGTCTTCTCCAAGCTGTACATAGTATCCATAAGGACCATTCTTCAAAAGAACCTGCAACAAATAAAAGGGGAAACATTTCTTGTCAACTTAAATGAAACATCAAACAAAATCAAGGCATACCAGTTGCACCGGTTAATGGAAGCAGTACTCTGATGCAAAAGAGCTAGGTTTTCAAGGAAAACCTTTTCATTGGAAGTTGGATGAACACCAAGTAGTTTTGGTTCATCAACACTAGAGCTTTGAGGAGTTTCTTCTTTCTCATCATCACCATATAACGTCTTTGCAATGTACCTATCATATTGATCAGCAAAAGTCAACTATTGGCTACCAAGAAAAGGAAAGAGGGGGTGTGTCCGGGTGGACAGGGCGTTCTCAGAAAAGTAAATCCACTGTCATAATTAAGAGAACCTCTTAACAAACTGAAGAGAAAAAAGAAATACTAGTTTTTCATCAAGTGTTAAATATCAGAAATTAGTGACCAAGAAAAAAAAACTAGACTGATATACAGCGAGCTTCTCTATATTTACTTCAGCATATAACAGCAAAAGAAAAAATAATTAATAAATCAAACTGAAGAACTTATTCTAGAAATATTTGTGTGAGGGTATGCAAAAGGCAGACCATACTCACTTGCAGTTTGGGTGTTGATCGCATCCAATAAAATAGCCTGCACCAAACCTACTTACTTTGAATATCAAAGTGCCCTCCATACAACTGAAACAAGTCCAAAGAAAGATTAGAGTCAAATCACTTGTCAGAATGATGATTATCAAAATGAAACATGTCACAGAATACAAAGTTAGGATTAAATAAAACCCATTTCACCACTCATTAACACATGAAATAGCAGCATATACTACCTTGGGCATGTTCTGCTTTTATCAGGGAGTGAACCAAACAAAAAGCGCTCATATGTTTTCTCCAACATCTTCTCCACCTGGAAACAAATTAAAAAGTGAGAGTGATTATTGAAATTCACACTAATAATATGAAGAGGAAAAAAAATAAAGTATCATGGGCAATGTATTTGGAACCTTCAACAAAGACAGAACTGTACCTGGTGAATATGGACACTTTCAGTACGGCTACAATATGACTGAAATCGTGTCCAATAATCTCTTAGAAGGCCTTTCCATTCAGTTAAGCCAGCAGAAACATTGTCAAGCTGCAGGTAAGATAGACAATCAAGAAATTAACAACTGCCATACAGATTGAAATAAGTAAGAAATGGAGTGCCATCATTGAAATTGGTGAAAAAAGAATTAAAAAAGAGAAAGAAAACTAATAGATCATGATTACAAATAGTAGAAGTAAATGGATTATACTTTTGAAGAAAAATGTATTATATCATTTTCCAAACAGGACTAGCATGTGAAAAATTAGAGATTTGAATGCAAATTAATTAAATCACCTCATTCTCCATATCAGCAGTAAAGCTGTAGTCCGTGACCTCAGTAAAATGGTGAGAGAGAAATGCTGACACCTGACAAGCCCAAAACAAATGGCTATTAAGAGAAACTTTCTTAAATACCAACTTATCTCATAGCACAGTGCACAGTGCACAGTGTGAGCATTGATTTCAAGTCGGACAAGAAAGGAACCTCAATGAACAATCATGAATAAGCGATACACTTTTATTGTTTTTTTATGAATAGTGGCAACAATAACTTTTGCTACTTGCACTACATTTTATTTTATTTTATTGAGGAGGTTGCTTAAAATATAGGGGTTCCTGTCTCTGTTATTGTTTGAGCTGCAATTTTTTCATTCTTTCTGTTTTTTTTTTTAATAGCTGAGCGGTAATTACTGAGGTGTGTGAATTGAAATCCAAATCAGTCTTAGCAAGACACTCTTTGACGAAAGAATTAGGAAAATAAGCTAAAAAAGCTCATCAAACTATTTGCCATCTTCTGTAGCTTAATTCATCATTTTGGATCCATTGTAGATTCCTTCATTCAAAATATATAAATTAACAGGAAAAAAAAATTATCAGACAATAAGGTAACTGAAAGAATGCTAGATGCAAGGTAATTCAGAAAGAGGTTGGAGCATACCATGCGACCACGAAATTCTGGATGCAGTGCACGGTTTTTTACAGTCATATAGTTCCTATCCTGCCATCATGTATAAATCAATGTTAATAGACAACTGCATAAACCAGAATACTAAAAAACAGAGAAAGATTTTGTGACAGATGCAATGCCCAAAGATATCAGCATTGCAAGTGAATTGTATTTTTACCTCATGCAAAACCAACTGATATGCAAAACAAAGTATGTTTATACTTTCCTTGTGTTCTTTGATTTGGATTTTTAAGCCAACTCAAAGATTTTTGTTTCATGTGGCTCAAATGAGACCTTGTTTAGCCATTATTAGCAAATAACAAATCTACTTTGAAGATCCTTACCCTTTCACGTAAAAAATAAGCCCTATCTACCACAAAAATGCCTCAACCTCAGACATTAGCCCTCTGGTTTCACATTTTTTTTAGATTTTAAATTTGCCTTTTCAAACTAAAACCTATCATCCTTCACAATCTGCTGCCCGTAAGAAATTCACTTGATACTCAATTTTAATTAACTGAACTAATCATCCATCCAAACTAAAGAGGGTTCGGCTACATGGATTTGATCCTCCATTCAGTTTGATTATGGAAGTTGAGCTTTTTGTGAGCAATTGAAACTAGATCATTACTTATTACTGCAGCCATCATCATATTTGGATTTTCCTTATTACAACAGAAAATGAAGAGGCAAAACTCCTCTTAAACATATCAATTACCTTTAAGACTTTCAGTGTGCTTGCATATGTTGAAGGTCTTCCAATGCCAAGTTCCTCAAGCTTCTTAACCTGTTTCAAGAAGGCAAAAAAAAAGGATAAGAAAGGTTTATAAGAGTTGGAAAACCTTGTGAGAAGTTAAATGAGCCCTCCCTCCCAGTGCATGCCGTTGAAAAAAGATCATATTGTATCATTTACACTATTCCACTTATCTAAAAATTATTATACAGAATGCACTACAAATTCCCCTTTACCAATACCTTGACTTTACCTTGGAACAACGCAATTCTGCTTCTCTGTGTTCAGAAATGCATATTCTCTAAAGAAAACTGACATGATTTGCCTATGTAAGTGCCAGAGTGACATTCTTATGGACCTATGCACTTGATCAGATAGATCATTCCTAGCTTCTCTCCATGCTGCTTTAATTAGATAGCACCAATGACATTTAGAAATTCTGTGTAAATTTTATTAGAGAGGCACAGTGAGTTTACAGAGATGGAGGAAGGGGATTCCTCAAAAGCAGAAAGAGAAGATCTGATAAAAAAAAAAACTAAGGGCAAAACTTGTCTATTAGATTTAGGAATAGCACAGATTTCAAACACTTGTCCATGGAAAAAATGAATTTAACTTGGAAAAGCAGGCTTCTTGAACTGATCACATGGTCCTGTCCCTCTTCTAGGGAGAGGTCATGAGTTTGAGCAGCAAGAAAGTGGAGTTAAGGGGAACCAAATGTCTGAAGAAATCTGTCTAATGATGCCTTTAGAATAATTAGAAATGTACCAGTGATCCCTCAGAGTAGCGTGGTGAAGGCTCAGTAAAGTGTTGTTTCATGTCTGCTTCACCAAGATATAATGAATCTCCTGTCTACAAACATTTGAGTTAGACAATGCACACTCTACAGTACACCTAGAGAGATGCTAGTTTACAAAATTTTGGAAACATGATAGAAATAGGCATGATGCTGTAGTATTACTTTTCCGCTTCAAAGAATCAGGGAAATATTCATATCATGACAAGAATTGTCATATCAGACAAATATCGGTCAAGAGCTAAGATTCAAAGTTTGATATCTATTTTCTTGAATGCAAACAACAAATAGCCTATGTGACAACCACTACCTCAAGTGAATCAAGAATTCCAAAAGCCTCTTGACGATCGAGTGCATCACTTTCCTTATATCTTACAGCTCCAGCCTTGACATCCTAGAACACACATAATCATGCAACAAGTTGACAAATCAAACCAATTCCCATCATAATCACATGCCATTCAACATTAAGGGAGAAGAACTAATGAAACCATTTTACACAGTATTAATGGACAGTCTAAGTGGAATAGTTTTATACCTCATAAACTGCCTGATATCCAGGAAACTCAACTCTTGAGCATGAAGATCTAAAAACAATGGACTTTCCAGCATTCCCAATGTCAACTTGCACCTAGTTAGATTGAAGAATTGTCAAGCAGAGACAATTAATGTCAATCATATAGTGGACAAGCAAGGTAACCTATCATAAAAATTTACGTGCTTACCAGCTCAATAGTAACAGGTTCCATCTGGCAAGCCACTGTCCGAGACCAGATTAGTGTGTATAGCTTCAAGGAATCTTCATCAAGTACTCCAACAAGCATTGCTAGATGTCAACAAGAAATATTCTAAGGATTATTTAGCTGTATGAAAAGATTGGAGAAAAAGGGCATATTTACATCACAAATTCAAAAACAATCATGAATACATCATGCAGATTGAAAAGTTTTTGAGTTACATGGTAAAATCTGAATATTGGTGGGTCTGATTGCTTCATGGGCCTCTTGAGCATTCTTCACCTTCCTAAAATACTTGCGTGGACCCTTCGATGCGAAATCCTGCCCATATCTTTTTTTTTGGTGAGCAATGAAAAAAATGACAGCATTAGAAGTTGCATTCAAGAAAACATGGAAACAGATGCAAATCAATGATAGATAAGAGAAAAACACAAAATCTAGATGATTTTTCTCAAATGTAGTGTACAGAATAAAGATTTAGATGCACCAAAGCCACTAATAAGGATTTGCAGGCAAGGGAAGCACCTAACCCCCCATCACCCCCAAACCTCCTCATAGTCTGGCCTTGCAAGAAAAGGCAACAACAACGACAACAGAAATAATCTAAAATTTGGAAAATCAAGGAACTACATGAAAGAGCCCCTGTAGTGGAAAAGAAAAAAAAAGATCAATAGATGTTATGACTCTTCCTTAAAAAACATACTGTGTTTGAGCTCAGAAAGCTTTGCTCCATCCAACACTATTTTATTCCTATCTTCCCAAATACAATGTGCACTGGTATATGTCATCTTTCTTCTTAAATTCTTACAAAAGACATCTAAAAATAGCACATGCCTTGATTCCCAAGACAGTAGTAAATTATGGATCTTAGCACCCAGGATTTAAAAATTACTATACGACAAAGAGATGAGTTCAAACCTTTCACAAAGTTTCAGTAGCATCTAATTGGGGGCAATCAAAAGATAATAAGCTGATATAAAGCAACTTGCAAGTAATATATCAATAAAAGATGTTTTAAACTCCTTGAAAAATGAAGATACTATAGTGAGCGATGTCATGAAGTGGACAGGGGGAACATGAGACAAGCATATAAGGCATCCCTAATCCCATACAACTCACCTTTCAATGATCAAGGAACGTATGTTTCCAACAGCTTCATCCGAAATCTAGGAAGGGAAAAAAAGCAATTTAGCAAAAGGAAAGACTAAGTGCAACAGAAACATTAAACATGGAGCCATGACCCAATCACCATCAGTTACTTGCAGAAAACAAGACAAACATCAACTGACTGGGCATTCCAAGGAACTAAAAAAGCAGTGAAATTGATACCCACATGCAGTCCATCTGTCCTGAGGTAAGTTATTAACCCTGTTGCCTTCCCATCTGATAGATGAACCCCTTCATAAAGCTTCTGTGCAACCTGTGTTTTAATGCATTATTTACAAGTCAAACAAAAGATGAAATTGAACTAAACAAGGGAAAATTTATGAGGTAAGCTTGAAACTCATTGCAAGGTCAAGCTAGTGGACATATAAGAAACAGCACAGAATATGAAAATATGCTATTGGAATCTTCTAGCCAAAGACAAGAAATAATTAATGTACAAGTGGTTTCTTGTTTTTTCATTCATAATCCATGTAGCATGTAGGCTCAATAACCACGCCCGTATCCATACATCAAAGCTTACCACCGAGTGCCAACATGTAGGACTCAAACTATGGATAAAATGGTTGGCCATGTGGGTGCCACATGGATTTTGTATTACAGGGCCATAGAAATGATGTGGAAATCATTTTTCCAGTTAAAAAGGTGCACCAATAAGTTTTGCTGATGTGGTATAATATATGCCCAGCAGATCATTCTGATAATGATATAAGATACACACACTCGCATACATTATATTTGCAGACAGATGGCAGAATAACAAAGATCCACTAAGCAAAGACAGCATGCTAACTAAAGGAACTCAAAATCACTAAATCACCTGAGATAAAGTAATCCAATAGAGTTTTAACTTTCACTATTTTAAGAGTTCTGCAGAGCTTTTGCACTCCAAAAAAAAGTTTTTTATGCATCAAGCATGTGGTCACTATAATGGGAATAAATTCAACAAAAAAACAATCGACAATTAAGGTGCTGATACAGTTAAAATTGCAATGCAGACAAGAACACAGTAACAAATTTCAACACAAAAAAGCTTCATAATGGAAAAAATTAAACAAAGTCAGGTAAAAAAAATATAATATAGTCAGTCCTATAAATCAACAATGTATGTACAAGGAAAATTCCATTTTTTATCAAGCTAAAGCATCTAGCATGTTGGCACCTAGAATTGAAGAGCGAAAGTAGATATTATGTATTGTTCCTCATCATCCTGATAACAATAGGCTATATGATACAGATATTAGTTGACGACTAAATTATGATTTAGGTTGTCACAGAAAATTGAGAGTGCCTCACAAAAACCTAATCATCAGGCAATAGAACTCAGAGTTAGCCAAACATATCTATTATAAGTTTTTAGAGAGAATGATTAAAAAAAATACTCTAACAGTGTTAATAAAAATGAAAATTGAATGCACAAATCCCCACAAACCTTCATAGTGTATGATGTGGCAAAATCTAATTTGTTTGCAGCATCCTGTTGAAGTGTTGATGTTATATACGGAGTGGGAGGATTTCTATGTGTTTTGGTTTTTCTGGAGCCAACAACTTGAAAGTCGGCAGAATTAATCTTCTGTTCCATATTCTTTGCCTCTGTGTCAGAGCTAATTGAGAATTGATTCAACTTTTTGGAATCAAAATGGGTCAAGTGTGCATTCACTAAAGAATCTTGCTCCTGTTTCTTCAACTTAGCACCAATAGTCCAATACTCCTGCGGGTTGAATTCATCAATTTCCATTTCCCTGTCACATAAAAGTGATAATGCAGCTGATTGAACTCGCCCAGCTGACTGGCAACCTGGTAATTTCCTCCACAACAATGGTGAAATGTTGAACCCAATCAAATAATCAAGAGCACGTCGAGCAAGGTAAGCATGAACTAAGTTTACATCAATTCCTCTTGGAGCTTGCAAAGCATTTTTTATGGATGTCTCTGTTATTTCGTGAAAGACAACTCTTGCTACCATAAGATCTTGGCGTAAGGCATCCTGTTGTTGCAACATCTCAACAATATGCCAAGCAATAGCCTCTCCTTCACGATCAGGATCTGATGCAAGGATAAGATTTTTTGCTCTGAGGAACAAGGCAAAAAGGTTGAGAGAATTTAGACAAATCTAACAGAAGAAAAGGAAGCAATCCATGACAAGTCACTGCAGAGTACGCTACTAGCAGTTTGTATAAATTAATTGTAACTGTGGAAATTACAAGAAGGAGCACCCTTTACTTGCTAAGTCAGAGCACATGGTAATAAAAGTAAACAATTTTGATAACATATTATATATTCCTATAAGCACCACCATTCAAAGGAAGCTGCTGAAAGGGGTACAAATCATACCCGCTTATTGCAACCTTGATGCTATTAAGATGAGTCCAGGCAGCAGAAGGAACCTCCCACACAATACTAAAATCATCATCAGGTCGAACAGATCCAGACCTTGCAGCCAAGTCCCTTACATGACCATAGCTAGGTAAAACTTCATACATATCACCAAGATACCCCTGAATCACCTTGGCCTTTGTTACAGACTCGACCACAACAACACATTTCTCTGTTGAAGGATATAGTGACTTTAGTTTCCCTTGTGCAAAAGATTGCAATTTGCCTATCTTTTGTGGTTTCTGTTTCTCTGCAGATCCATTAACTGCTTTTTTAGTAGTTCTCTTTTTACTAGAGTTGCCATTTTTCTTGTTGGACTGTTGTTTTGTTGAACCATTATGCACTTCATTGGGCATTTCCTCGGTTATTTTTTTCTGAAAAACATAGTGTTGGTAAGCATATTGCAAGATGATAAAGAACTAATTTTTCTGATTCATCTAGCAATTATCCTAACCTGTGAAGCTCGTGCAGCAGTCTGGCCACTTTTGCTACCAAGAGACTTCTTTAATGGGGAAGTAGTTGTCATAGATTTTGCACCAGCATCTTTTTCTGAAACAGCATTGCTAGAAGCTTGTCCCTTGTTTTTCTTGCTTTTTGATTCCTTCTTCTCTGTTTCATTAACTTTGGATTTTTTGTTTCTCGTTCTTGAAACTGCTGAACCCGGCTTTGCATCTCCAACAGCTGTTTCAGTTGAAGTAACAGCATCAACATCTTTAGATGCCGAGATGCGAGAGTTTGTGTTAGTTTCATCTTTATCATGAGCAGCACCCAATGCCTTTGGCTTTTTCCAATGTTTACTACATCCACCCACATTTTGATTCTTATTACTTGACACTCTCAAGGAGGTTGAAAAGAGCCTCTTAACAAATACTCCACTTTCAAGAGAAGTCAGTATATTACCATTATTAAAAGACCAATAATTTAAAAGACTCCCAGGGCTTGAGTGGTAATTAGTGGCTGGAGACATGGAAATCGACATGGACCCTCCATTGTTGAGGCTCTGAGAATGGTTGATGGAGATAATGGAAGAGAGTCTATCTTTTTTTAATTTAATCTGTGAGCACTGCATGTAATTACGACTAGTGGTACCAATTGGCAAGTGAAATGCTGGATAATTCTGAAATGTCCGACATTGTAACTGCAAACATCGATTTAAGAGAGAACAAAAAAAGGACACGAGTTAATGTAAGGATAGCATCTGTATCACTGCACTATGCTATGCAGAGAACAGAAAGAAAGAAAGAAAGAAAGAAATTAACGGGAGTATCAATAATCATTGCTAAAAGAGTAAAAATGGAAAAAATAAATTGAAACTAGAAGATATAAGGAACGAACCTTAGCCATGAGAGGACGAAAATGGAAAACTCTAGCAAATGAATAAGTAGAGAGTGATAAAAAGCTCTTCATCTCCCTCCTTCTATTCCTTCATTTCATTTGCTCATTTGTCAATAAAGTTTCTCAATTAGGCCTTTTTTTTCTCTTTTTGCAGACTGTTTTCTGCTGACTAGAGGCTGGTTGGCGGTGAAAGAGAAAGAAACCACAGGGATTTTTGGGTTTTGTAGACAACCACAGAGGATGAGGTCCAGGGTTTTGCAAAGCTTTTTTTAACTATTTATATTTTTCCTTAAAAAATCCAAAAATTCGGTCCGGCTAAATTGTAACGGGTCATGTCAAAATGAGTGGTCCGGGCCAAGCCCAACACGCAATGCACTAAAAATAGTATCACTTTTTCGGGTCATCAAATCCAACAAGCGGAGTATTCATTTAGCTGTCGAGCTCTCCGATTCCGATTGGAAAACGAATTCTCTCTGAGCCTCCGGTAAGCTCTTTGCCCGTCTCCTTTTAGTTAGATTCGGTTCTGCTTTGGTAAATATTACACAAGGTATGCTTCTTCTTCTTCAGTGATTCCTCTGTTTTCTGAAAGCCAGTAGTAGAAGCGCTTATCATATTTGATTGCCGTTTGTTAGTAGAGAGTTTTAGCAAAAAACCTCCCAAGTTTCATTTTTTAATTACTTAGCCTACATATTAAGTATGGAATGAATGTGGGATTTTAGGGTAATTGTTGTTTCTTATGTGAAATCATGATGAGATTGAACGTGGGGTTTTTATTTAGTTAGTTATTTATTTGCTAGGTTTAATGGATAGGCAGCCGCCGCAGCCCCATGATTATGCTGCAATGGCATATGCTCAGCAGCAGCAGCCACAATATGGACACCATCCTCCTCCACATCAACACCAACAATACCCTCCCCCACTTAATCCCTTCATGCCTCCTCATTCTTCAGTGCAGCAATTCCCTTACACTCAACCTCCTCCACACCCTCACCATCTTCAACTCCCGCCGCAGCAACAGCAGCACCCTCCACCTTTTGCTACACATCTAACCCCTCACCTTATTCATCCACCTTTCCATGCTCCTAGCTATGATTCTCCCTCACCCCCGGCTCCCCCTCCTTCCGATCCAGAGCTTCAAAAACGTATTGATAAACTTGTTGAGTATTCGGCAAAGAATGGGCCAGAATTTGAAGTCATGATTCGTGAAAAACAGCAGGATAATCCCGCTTATAGTTTCCTTTTTGGAGGAGAGGGTCATGCATATTATCGGTATAAGCTGTGGTTATCGGCACGTGGTCCTTTCAATCCTCCTTTCCAAGCGTCTTCCATGATGCATCCACCACCAAACCCAATGATGAGCGCAGTTGTTGGGCCTCCCCCTCAAATGCACCAGCCTCCTTTTCCACCCTTTTATGATCACCATCAGCATCCTCCTCCTCAGCCCTTTGGCACTCATGGTCGACCAGATTTTGAATCACCCAAGTCCTTTAGAGGACTCTCTGTTCCACTTCCTCCTGATATTGCAGTGGAGCTCAGTAATGTGCTAAACACTCTAAATGGTACTAAGGAGTCTATCAAAGGCGCCAAGACTTGGTTCATGCAGAGGTCTCCATTTGCACCAGCTCTTGTCGAAGCACTCAGAGACAGGATTGTTGCTCTTGATGATTCTGAGAGGCAATTGCATATCATCTATCTTGCCAATGATATTCTTTTTGACAGGTATGGTTCTTTTGCACTGATTGCTGTCTGAATACTACAACTTGATCACTATTGACTAATCTGTATTGTTCATTTCCAGGAGTCTGTATCTGATGCATTTCTTTCATAAGCTTCTTACATCATACGCTCATGTTAGATTCATTTTCTTTTTCATTTGTTTTTTTATCCTCTTCCAAGTGCATATCTTCTTATGCCATGTTTGTTTACCATTAAAAAAGTTTATCAGCATAAAATATTTTTCAGTCAAGAAAATTTGGTTTGGTTTCTAGGAAAGTATTTTCCTTTTATTTTAGGCATAAAACACTTACTAAAAGTTGCAAAAAATTAAAAAATATCTTGTTGTTTGTTGATTATATCAGATTTGGTCATCTATCTTTGATTGTTATATGTTTTGTTTTGATTTTTTTTTTAATTTTGTCTCTTATAATATGATATAATTTGATTTTTATATCAATTTTGATCCTTATTTTTTTTGTTATTTGCTTTTCATATCAGATTGAGTTGCTTTTTTTTTCTTCTCTTATCTTTATTTAATTGAATTTTTTTATTTGTCGGACTTTGTTTCCATTATTTTAAATGTTATTTAATTTATATGCAATAATTTATGAAATTAGATCTTTTTTGTATTTCATTCTCCTTCAATTGTTTTATCTATTACATTTGGTTCTTATTCTTTTAATAAACTTGAAAGAAAAAAAAAAACGTTAATAAGCTATTTTCCAACTTATTTTTCATGATATAGTCACTAGAAAGTGTTTTCCAACTTATTTTTCATGACATAACCAAACATAAAACAATTATATATATTTTTTCAGGAATCCACTTTTAAAAAAAAAAAAAAACCACAAACAAATAAGGCCTGAATGGAATTATCATTGTAATTGTGTGCCTATTATGATAGTTTTGTGCTAGAAGGACCTCTTCATCTAATATTGCTATAATCGTTAAGAGTAGTTTTATTGTCAATATTACCTTTCTGCGAGGCTGTAGTTCTTAAAAGAACCTAAAAATGTGTTTTTGTTGCTTTGAAATCTAGTTTCATTGAACTAAATTACTCAAGGTATATGGCTGATCAGAATGTAGATGCTTACAAATAATCAAATTTGAAAAAATGGAAATAAGATTAATATATATTGAATCACAAAGTCAAGAGCAAAATTGTTGTCTTTCAGCTGCTAGAAGTAGACTGCTCCATGTGAAAGCACCCTTGGATAATAGATTTAGAAAAATTCAAGTAACCAGAATTTCAGAATACTTAAACATGTGAAAGCACCCTTGAAAAAACCTTTTGCATGTTATTTGAAATTTTGGGTCCCAGTTTCCATACAAATTGAACATCCCCCTCTTTTGAATAGTTTGTAATGGTTTAGGAATTCAGTAGGTGCAGATAGGATTTATTAAAAGTTTGATATTACATTGATTTAAAACTTTGAGTTGTATATTTGAGGCATGTTTATACTTTAAAATCCTAAATGTTATCCTTTTTATTTGTCTCACAAATATTTGTGAGATGCATCATATTTTATCCCCTTATTATAAGAAAAGCTAAATGATATTGTAGATTACAATAGTGAAATCTTTAAAAAAATTCAATTTGATCCGCAAATTTGTTTTTGCACCATTGAGTCTAAATTAGAGCCTAATTGCATATATATTTTGTGATGAGAGTTGAATTGCAAGACAGGGGACTGAAGTGCAATACAAGGGTAATATAGGTGACGTGTTTGAATTTGTTGGTGAAATACATTTTTGTCCTCCATATTTTTTGGTTTTAAGGTGATTGGTCATTTGCATTTTTAAAAAATTCATTAAGGTAGTAAACTTCAATTTCATCATTTTTCATTTCTTGTTGGGTGGGAGGAAAAAGAGGTGATCACTGGAATCCAACGTAGGGAGAAAGGCATTGTTTCAATGATTTCGGTTACTAAAGCATTAGATTTTTATTCTAAATAGTTTCATATGATGAGGGAAGTTTGAATTAGGTGTTTTTTTACCCTCAAAATGTCTCAAAAAACATATCTAAGTTAGGAGAGAAATTAGGTTTCGGGTTGGTTCTTGGTTTTGGACCGTTTTTTTGCTCTTTTTAAGAATAAGGATGGGCTGGACAAGTTTATGTGGGTGTTTTTTAGGTTTATGGGGTTGAAAAAATCTCGATTCTTTTGCCATCATAGTGGTTGGAATCTGACTCAGTGTTTTTTTTAAAAAAAAATGAATTGGGGCAAATGACATATCATTTGTCTCATCATCTTCACAAAAAAAGCCTCGCACACAAGCCTTTTAGTCATGGACCAAGCATTGGGTTTGGCCTCATTATTTTTTTTCTTAGTTTTTTTCTTATTTTTCTATATGCTTTTTCAAATAATTTTTAAATTTGTATTATACTTATCTGTGATTATTTATTTTGCATGCTTATTTATCCTCCATTAAATATTAATTAGTTCTTAATTATATTGGATTTATTTAAATTTTTAAGACAATCATATCATTCATTTGTAGTTTTTTTATATTATATTATATTATTATTATTATTATTATATATATTAAATTTATATTTAGAAATGAAAAATATTTATTTATTATGATATTTTCAATATGTGTAGTGTTGCATTGTATGTTTTTTTCTTTTTATTTTATCCAATAAATCTTGTGTTTTTTTATTTCTATTTTGATTTGAATAAACAAATTCATTAAACACAATCAAGTAAATTATCCATATTATGAAATTAAATATCTTGATCTACATTTATCTTTCAGTTTTTTCAAAATTTGTCTTTAAGAAAAAAATTACAAACCTAAAATGGGTTTGTTAGGGGTATTTTTTCTTTGTTTTTTTACTAAACTTGACTCTTTTTGGCTATTTTTTTCTCATATAAAAAAAGTTCCCTAGAAAGGTCTGGCGAGTTTAGCTTTTTTTCCTTTTTATCATAACTATTTTCAGCATCTCAATATTAGGTTGATGTTTAATTTTGTGATTGTTTATTTTTGTTATCATGTAGTTAAATAAAAAATAGTTTTTGAAAAAACAAATTATGATCTCACTAAAGTCAATAACCTGGTTTACAAGTTTGACGTGTTATCTCAGGTTATCCAATTTATAATTTTGACAAGTTCACTCATCGGACAAATATTTTTTTGTTTTTGTTTTTGGTACTTTAATTATTTTTAATAGTTTTTTTCTCTATGTCATACTTTAATATTTGATTGGTTGATGAATAAACTACGAATATAATTAACAAAAATGGTTTAGAAAAAAAATGTGATTAAACTCAATAGAGTCGATGATACAGTCGCTTGAGGGTTGAGATCGTGTCATTTTGTCATTGTCTGATTATTTTTAAAAAAAAAATATCATCTTGAATTTTTTTTAAAGGTCAAATCATTTTTTTATCAATCATCAAGATTACATTTGGACCTGTGAAATCATTCAATTTAATTCGGGTTAACTCCCTCACAATTCAATTGAAAACTCGAATTAGTGAAGAGTTAAATTGCGAGGTTTCAAAAAAATAGTTTGACTTGTAACAAAGCCGTGACCAATTTACTAGTATAGTCACTAAAGTATATCATTGGAAAAACCTCACAAACAGGGTTAAGGGTACACTAACATTTTTTTTTCCAGTTTAGGAATGGATTTCAAAAAGATAAAGCAACTATCTCGATGTGTTTTTTTTTTTTTTTTTGTTAAGCTTTTAAATGAGATGATTTTTTGACCTGTGTGCAAGTTTTAAGTCCAAAAAACTTTCATTTAAGGGAGATGTTAGAAAATAATATAAATCATATTTTAGGGTTTCACCTAACAGCTTAAGCTTTTAGGTGAGATGGTTTCTTAACAGTTTTTTTGACACCCTCTCTTCAATATACAATCTAGCTCCATTATAGAGCAGCTACGTCCCTTGAATTCTAGTCCTGGAAGGCCAAAGTTGATCCCAACTTAAGGCCACCTCCATATGAACTTGAAAGAAATTGACAAAAAGAGAACACAAACTTTTATAGGCGGTGATAGCTTGTTTTGCCCATATTTGTATCATTAGGAAATCATATGCAGTGGCACTGGGAAGCACTCCACCCTGTATTGGGAAAAAAATAATGTGTTCAAATTTACATCATCATCTGCAAGTCTTGGCATAATTTCAAAGAATTGGCAATCTGTAATGGTTTTGTATTTTCCTTGAGGCCACGGGAGTTCATATTAGATTCGGGTTATATCACTAACATGTAAAAAACTTTAGAATTTGTAAGTTCACCTGGAAAGTTGACACTAGATGTATGAGAGCCAAATCTCTAAAATGTGCAGTTCATCCAAAAGTCTTTTCTTTTATGTCAATATTCATTGATCATCCTGATTCCCCGTGGCCCACTCTCTGCAGCTGCGCATCTGTGAGGTCCTTAATATTTGTTTTGGAAATATTTTTACTATTTTCTTTATATTATTATCTGGTATGAATGTTCAAGACTCCTTGATTTCTGTACAATCAGACATAGATTTCCTTCTCTGCCTCGTTGTATTTTGTTTGGGTATTTGATATTACTTTCTTGATTTGGTGATGTGAACCTTGATTGACATAATTTTTATTTTATTTTGGCTAGAAAAGATGATTTTGTTCATAGTGAAAGTCTTAAAACTTCTTTGACCTCTCGCTATTTGTTACCTGCAGTTTGCAAAGGAGAATTAATCCCCGTGAACTTGATAATGAAGCCCTTGCATTTAAGCCAGTGTTAGGTTCCATGCTTGCAAGGATTTATCACTACCCTCAGAATAAGGATGAAAACCAGTCACGGTTGCAGAAAATTGTGCAGTTTTGGGCCTCAAAGGAGGTCTACGATCAAGATACCATTTATAAAATTGAAAGTGAGATGGTTGCTGGACCACTGGCAAATTCTTTTCCAAGGCCTCCAAAAGAACTATGTACTGGTTCAGCAGATTCTGTGCCCACTGCAGGTAGCTTCTTCCATCCACTTGCTAAACATGCTAGCTTGTGAAACCAATTATGTTATTGTACTGGTGGGGGTAATTGTGACTACAGATTGAGTTTTGGGTTTTGCAGCTTAATATCTTTAAGTAATTTGCCCTTGGATTTGTTTCCAAGAATTTAATAACTTCATTCAAGAAATGTCATGCGAGTCCCTTTTCCTGCAGGCTTTCCTCAGCATGGAACTAGTTACAATGCTCCACAATGGCTGCCTGATAGGCAGAGTGTACCGGATCAGGAGCATCCCGATAAACAAGTGCCTCCAGTCATGCTTCCAAGCCTAGGAAATCAGCAATTCATTCCAAATTCAGTCCCCGCCGCTGCTTTTCCGGGTTCCCTGCCTGTAAATCCTTCTCTTCCACCGGCAAGTCAACAACCTGCGCCACATTTATTGCAAGCACCACCTCCTGCAAACATTGTGGAAAAATTGTCACCATATCCCCTGTTCCCACCTGGCCTTATTCCTGGAATGGTCAGAAAGATGCAGATCGGCAGTGGGGTACCGTACTCGCCTTTGAGTCCTTTGGACATCCCGGCAACCATACCCCCGTCCACTGTATCCCCGTCGGAAATTCTAGACAGTGTGTCGAAGTTTTTCAAAGAGATTGGAGAGGTTAACCCGTCTGAGGGGCCTATGAAATCTGATCCAAAAGATGAAGATGAAGAGTATGAGAGAGAGCCTCCCGTTCGCAAAGGAGGAGCCTGCATCCCTCCTCCTCTGAACTTACAGGTTGATCCAGAGACAGGAGTATACGCAGATGGAAGCGTGGAGCGGAAACATGGAAGTGGCTCAGGAAGATTAGGACTCGGGGCGACAGCCGATCCTAACGAGCCAAGTCAATACGATGATGTTTACACATCTTACAGGAAACAGAGAAGCACCACCTATCATTCATCGATGATTGCAAGGGCTGTTACTAGGTGAAAAAACAAAAACCCGTGCATGGCTTGTCAATTTGCTGTTAATCGGAGAAGGAAGAACACCTATTGAGATGCCAAGTGTTTGTGCATTCATGGATGTGTAGGCGGAGGAGGTTGTTCAAGCTTTGGATTATGCTAGTTAAAGTTTTGACAGACCACCTTGCAGTGTTGTGATCATTTAACCAATACCATCATTGGCGTATAAAGTTCGATCCATTGACGTGCTTTGCTGTGAGTAGAATATTTCTTTCAGAAAAAATAAACACACACACACACATGTATATATATGCTGACTTTTATAATGTGTTTTATAAAGAAAAAAAATCACAAGTAAAATTTGAAATGTTCATGCATGTATCTATTTAAATAAATTAAAAATTATTTATATAACAAAAAAAATATTAAGCTTTATCCTTGCTTATCCTGAATAAATGAGTCAAATCCATGACTTTGAGTCTTGCATATAATTAGTTTTAAATATTTTTTATTTAATATAGGCATTCATAAAATTAAAACAGTAAAATATCAAAGCGAATGGAAACAAAACAAATTATATTGACTAATTAATAACCAACAAAATACAAAGTGATAGATTTGAAAGATAAAAAAAGAGATTAAAAAAACAAATATAATTGTAATGGATAAAAAAGATGAGACCTAGTTGTTTGGGCTAGGAAAGCCCAAAGTTCCTGGAACTTCATAAAAAAAGTAGGTGTTTCATGTTTGGGTCTGGAGTAGTCCTTTGAAGACCACCGGCCTCCAAAAGTTAGGCTTGTCTAATTCATACCAAGAAAAAATTGTTTTGAATTATATTTTGACTTGAAAAGGCCATAAAAATATTTTAAAAACCCTTTAAAACATGTTCAAAATATTTTTTTATTACCATAACTCAATCACTCTCTCTTTTATTTCATACTAGATACCCAAAAAAATAGTTTTAGAGCCAAAATTGATTTTATAAGTTTTGAGGGCTAAAGTGTATGTTTAGCCTTAATTTTAGCAAAACCATTTCACTTGTCATGTTTTTCAGTTTAGTCTTCTATCTTTTAATCTTATTATTTTCTTGATAAATATGTTTTAATTATATATATATAAAAGCCATGCCCATTTCATTGTATATCTAGACACAAATTATTATGGATTCCAACAATAAATTTATCATTGTACCCTTCGGGCCAAAAAATTAACCCTCTGAATTGGGGGCATTTTGGACATTTCTAGAGACATGTATGGTATTTTTAAATTGTTTGGGTTTTTTGGTAATTTCTGTTTTAAATTGCACAAGAAAACTATCATTTTACCCCCTGCAAACTGGCAAAAAGACGCGGGACAGTAGGAGTGTTTTCGGTTTTACACATAATTATGCACAATGAAACTGCGCAAATACCCCTAGAAAAGACAAAAACGAAGGTCTGGAGCTGGGGGCATTGTGTTATTTTCACCTTCTTTTTTTCATGGTTATCGCTGGGTACAAGGGTGTGTTGATAATTTGGCATTTTTTTAATTTTTTTTGAAAACACTGCAGCCAAGTTGTATGGACACGCCTCCAGTGTGTCACGCGCACACGCCATTTAGACGACGCGTTTGACTTCATTTTTCCATGGAAATTGTCCGGTTTTCGTGTCACTAGGTGCACTATCATGTCCTCTATCTCCTGGTGCATGGCATGTGAAAATGGTTAGGTTAGTCGCCAATGAACAATTTTTTGTTTTTCTCCCTTTTCTCTCTCTTGGCACTGCAAAATACATGACAATCTTTCATGTTTGTAATTGTTTTATTTTAATGGATCTCAAATAATAAACTAAACTAGGTGAGATGAGATAAATCATTAAAAAATACAGATTGATATAAAAAAACTTGACATGAAGTTGATCATCGAGTCTAGTAATGAGGTTATCTATTTATAGAGAAAAATGGAATCGGTGGCCAAGAAAATTCAAGAATAAGGCTAAAATTAATTAAGGATTAAATCCCACAACCTACAAATATGCACTCTTCTCACGCGCGAAGTGATCAGTGGAGACTTCTTAGGAGGACAAGATTAGAATAACTTTTCTGAAGGGGGTAAAATTAAATTTATTCTTTTTTAAGGGTGTAATATTGATGGCATGTTTCCCCACGGGCCGTGTCACCATCAAACCTCAGTGTTCCGCCCCGTACAAGCGGTGGTGCTTTGCCTCTCCTCAATCAATTTCCCGTTCAGCATAATATTATTATTATTATTAATAATAATAATAAATAAAACCTTAACTAAAAGGAGGTTGGCTGTGGGCTTGAAAAACAAGGAGGGCAATTGTGTCAATGGACAAATCAAGAGAGAAAAAAAAAAGAAAAGAGAACCGAAGAAGCTTTGAAAGTACCAAAAAAAAAGAAAAGGAGAAGCGAAGACTGACTGACCGACTCTCAGTCTATGGTCGCTGTTCTTTTTTGCCCTCCTCCTCCTCCTCCTCCTCCTCTGCATGCTTTTATCATTAACTATCAACCAGTTTCCTTTTTCCTTTTTCATTTTCATTGTCGAAGAATTACTATCTAGCTAGCTAGGTATCTATCTAGCCTCACCGCTTTTACTTCCACTGTTTTTTTTGTTCTTTTTTTAGAATTAATTAATTAATAACAGGAGTGCTGGCATAATTCATCTCCTTTCCCTTTTCTTTTCTTAATTTTTAATTTTTAATTACCCCCCCTCTAATTAGCTGATCTAATTTCTGTCTGACCCTCCTCCTCCTCTCCCGTTTCTATATGCAAACCTCTAATCTTTCTCTTGATCCTTTTGTTTCCTGAGAAAAAAAATCAAGTCTTGGAAATTTCGAAAATATTTTCAAGGGTTTTGATTGATTTTGAGGGTGGGGGTGTGATGGGTCGTCTAATGTGAAAAGCTTTTTTTTTTTTTTTGTGACTGATTTCTTATGTTTTGATGGCAGATAGTGAAAGATACATCCTTGTTGGGGGTGTTGTGGCTTCAAATCAGTTTAAGATGTCTTAACTATTTCTCCCAGAGGTATTATTTATCTCCTTACATTGTTTCTATTTTTGCTCTCTCACATTAGGACTGTTATTTAACCCCATTTGTGGACAGATAGGTTTCCCTAACTACCTGTTTCCCACGTCTTTTATCTTTAATTACATGGTGATTAGAGAGTGATTTGCTGGTACTTGTCTACTTTTTTTTTTCTTTTCATTTTCTGCTTCTTAATCTTCATTACAAATCTCTTAAGTCTTATAATCGTGTCTGTCTTCTTACGTCCTGTCGTGTTCTTACCCTATTATTCGTGCTTGGGTGTAAGTTCAAACTGCATTAAAGATTATGGATATCGTACCCAACTTAGTATTGATTTCCTGTAACTTGTTATAAACAACTGTTCCACCCATTTCAGCGTGAACTGCCAAAACAGTGCATTGATGACTACAAAATGTCACTAGATTTTGGTCGGCACAACTGAATATGCTCACTTCTGTGTTTGGTTCTAGGATGCATGTATCGGAGACTCTGTAACATTAGAGGACTTGCAGGAGTTTGCACTAAGAAGAATTGTGCTGCTGGATTTATCTCTACAAGTTTCAGGAGTTTGCAATAAGAAGAATTGTGTGTCCCTTATTTTTCTTGACAAGTTTCTTCATTATTGGGAAAATGGTGGAGGGTAAAAAATTTACTGGACTCACAGCACCAAGTAACAACAATGGAAATGGCTATTATGGTTCCACACAAGGTTTTTACCAAGAAATTGGTGATGGTACAAACATGTCCATTGACAGCTTACAAACCAGCCATGCTGGTGGGTCTGTCTCAATGTCAGTGGACAACAGTAGTGTTGGATCCAATGATTCTTTAACTCACATGTTAAGCCATCCTGGTTTGAAACCTGTCAACCACCGTAACTACAATGTCTCAGTGGGTGCAAGTGTGTTTCATCCAGGGAAAGTCACCCATGCCCTAAATGATGATGCATTAGCGCAAGCGTTGATGGATAATCGGTTTCCAACTGAGGGACTCCAACATTATGATGACTGGACAATCGATTTGAGAAAACTCAATATGGGTACAGCTTTTGCTCAAGGTGCTTTTGGAAAGTTATACAGAGGGACATATAACAGGGAGGATGTTGCGATTAAGATATTGGAGAGGCCTGAGAATGTCCCAGAAAAGGCACAAGTGATGGAACAGCAGTTCCAGCAGGAAGTTATGATGCTTGCAAATTTAAAGCACCCGAACATTGTGCGGTTTATTGGTGCATGCCAAAAGCCTATGGTTTGGTGTATCGTCACAGAGTATGCAAAAGGCGGGTCAGTTCGACAGTTTTTGACTAGGAGGCACAATCGGGCAGTGCCATTGAAATTAGCAGTCCAGCAGGCTTTGGATGTTGCGAGAGGAATGGCATATGTTCATGGACTTGGGTTTATACACCGGGATTTGAAGTCAGATAACCTCTTAATTGCAGCAGATAAATCCATAAAAATTGCTGATTTTGGTGTTGCACGGATTGAGGTGCAGACTGAAGGGATGACACCAGAAACTGGGACATACCGCTGGATGGCTCCGTAAGTTTGCACCTTTTATACATCAAGGTTTTTTCTTCTTCTTCTTTTAGTTTACTTTATGATGGCATGCATATTTTCTGATGTGAGCATGTGATCGTTCCATTTTCTGGGCTCTATTTCTGATAAATGCATGTTATTACAATATATTTCGCCCCTTGTATTGCATGACTAACGTATCTGAGCATGAATGGCAGTAGATGTGGGCTATTAAGGAATGTTAGTAGTCCGCACCATTGTTTGGAGTAACCACATAAATAAAGTAAAACATTGCACCGTGATTGAGAAAGATATTTTTAGGAAGTTGAGGTTTTCACAAGTTTTTGGAAAAGCTTATTTATCCTTTACTTTTTCTTCCTTTTAAGGTAGTGGGCAATAGCGTGAATAACTTCCCTCTTCATGGAGGTTTCCCTTTTACCCTGGTTTCATTGGATGGCAATAATGGTAACTGCTTCTATTGGTAGGAGTTGATGATGGCAGGGCAAGTACTGGACATGATACTTTCAGTCAAATATTTGGAAAACTTTTCTTGAAAATATTGAACTTCTGTGGCGTTGTTGTTTGCACTGCTATGCTACCCTAAAATTAGGATGGAAGACAGGCAGCTGCTTCTGTTTTCATTCTTTCTTTTGTTCTTTTTTCTCTCCTTGCCAGCCAATATACTGATATCTTCTGGCAAGGGCTGAAATGTACCTTAAAAAGTAACTTCATCTTTCATGTTTGGCACAAGAACTTGCATGTCATGAAAAACATGATGTGTTGTAGATTGAGGTGCTACAGTTTACATTGTATTGTCTTTAAGATATGGTTGCACTATTGATTGAATGGCTAAGTGCCTAAAACGGAATTTTAATTTTCAACTGTCTTCTTAAGCCTTGCTCTAGATTTGCTTCTTTCTCCTGCTCGCATGTGCTTTTGATGTTGTTTAAAACTTTTGATTCGGTTTAAAATTACTTTCATATTGCAGGCATTGTATTTTTATGTAAGATTTACTTGTGGTGAATTTCTACTTTTAGATTTCTGATTTATTGGCTGAAGATACTTGACCTCAATGTTAAAATGTATTAATAAATAAATCATTCTTGAAAAAAAGGAAGAAATAATTGCTGTGCAAAGTTTGGTCCGAACTTTCAGTAAAAATCTTTTGAACAAAATGGAATCATGTTGCCCTTTCTCAATACAGAATGGCAAACAATTGCTTCTCTTTCCTCATGCGGTAATGTCACACGACTATGGTTGTTGTCATGGTGTATGATACAGGAAGAGGAGGATAAAGTTGTAGATTGGAAATAAATTCTGTACCAGACATGAAAGCAAACTTATATCTCCTTCCCCGTTTCATTTTTAACCATAAATGTACGTTTTCCAAAATTTATAATATTTTATTGAAAACCATGAAACATTTCTTGGTAGACCAATACTGTACTATTGAAGGCATGATGTTTTCCTCAGATACTTTATATGAATGGCTTTCATCCATGCATGCTCCATGTAAACCACCAGCTTGGGTGTTTTCTCTGCATATGTGGGGAAATGTGAATGCTTCTATCTATGAATACTGGTATATTCTTTCTATAAGGAATTTAGCTCGTAGTACGTGGAATTTTAATCTTCGTCTAGCAAATCAATCGGTTTATAGAACTACTATAAAACTTGATCTTCAAATGCACTCAACTGCAACACACACCAGTTTTTCTGAATTGCCGTTTTCAAGAATCTGCATGCTTTAGATGATTACTAGAGATTGTGCTTTTAACCACTCGCTAATGCTTTTAATTTACCCACTCAAGCAGAGAGATGATTCAGCATAGGCCTTACACGCAAAAGGTGGATGTGTACAGCTTTGGAATCGTTCTCTGGGAGCTCATAACAGGTTCGCTTCCATTCCAGAACATGACAGCTGTGCAGGCTGCATTTGCTGTGGTGAACAAGGGGGTAAGGCCAATTATCCCACATGAATGTCTGCCTGTGCTGAGTGACATAATGACCCGCTGCTGGGACGCCAACCCTGAAGTGCGTCCTCCCTTCACTGAGATTGTCAGGATGCTCGAGAATGCTGAAACTGAGATCATGACGAATGTGCGCAAGGCTCGCTTCAGGTGTTGCATGGCTCAACCCATGACAGTTGAATGATCCAGAATATAAGACTGGTAAAAAGAAGAAGATGTTAATGAGGATACAGATGAAAACTGTATTGTTAAACTGAAGCTTCGTACGGACTGAACTTGTATGCTTGTGTATCAGTTTTCTTTTATTTTCAGTTTGCAAGATAGGAAGATGTTAACCATTTAAACTGCTGGGTTATGTTTCAGTCAACTGTACCGATGCAGCATGGTCGAAGGTCGTATAGGAATGGGCGGGGGGGAGCCATTGATGTATCTTCCCTCAGTAGCTATATATGGAGAACTCTCATTTGTATTGCCTTGCTTTTCATTCAACAAACAGATGCAGGTTCTCTCTGCAAATTATTGTTGTCAAGGCTTGAAGAGTTGAGAGGGCATGTTTATTATGTTGTTGCTTGGCGTTCTTGACGGGGATGAATGTTTGGTTGACAATTTGACATCATACATGTAGAAATGAAGTCCGCATAATGGGAAATGTATCGGACCCCATTAATAAATAATAATAAAGATGACAGATAAATAATTAGTGTTGTATTACCATGATTTTCAAATTACGGAAGTATTGTCTTAATGATTGGGGCAATAGATAGTAGGGGTGAACATTTTCGGTCCGGTTCGGTTTTTATCAAAAAAAATAACTAAACTGATTTTTTTTTTAAATACAAACCGAAACCGAACCGAACATATCAAAAATCGACCACTTTCAGTTCGGTTCGGTTTTTATGATGAAAAAATTGAAAAAAACCGAATTAGGGTTTTGGGCCATTTGATGGGCTTTCTGTTGGGTTTTATAATGAATTTTCTGATGGGCTTACAATTAATATAAAGAAAAACTGATTTTCTTATATGAACCCAAAATATTTTTAATTTTTTGGCAACTACTAAAAAATATTAATGTATTAAATTGTTAATATAATGTTTATTAATTTTTTTTAACCTTTCTAATACTTTTGTTTTGTTTAATTTAGCATGAGACGAAATAATTAAAACTACACAAGTGAACAAATTTAAATTTAAATTACAAGAAATGCCTTCAAAGGGCTTCAAAATAAAGAAATAGAAACAATAACATAAAAAACTTCAAGAAGTACATCTGGTTTGAATTAATTATCATCCGTTGCTAGATTTAGTTGTCCACCAAATTCTACAAAAAAAAATAGAAATGTTAGATTGAAAATAAGTTGATTACCAAATGAAAAAGATCAAAACATGTTAATATATATTTTTATAATTCACAATATATTTGCTGCATATATTCATAATAATTTAAACATGTTAATCATATAAGCATGTTAATCATGGTGCAATATACAATGGTGAAGTCTTCATGGCCGCAAGCTAATATACAGTATACACTAACCAGGAATAAGATTCAGTCTTTCACTCTCCACTTCTCTATCCTCTTGAACCATGAACCTAAGTCCTATTTGATTATTTATATTCTGTAAAGAAAAAGCATGCAAGCTAATATACAGTATACACTAACCAACTGACTATTATCCCAGTTAACAACGCTGCTCCAAGCCACAATCAGGACAACAAATAACAAAATGAAGGCATCACCCCCTCGTATAATTACTGAAAAAGTAGCTACAAGATGATAGTCATGCTGACCGCTGAGATGAAACTGAACCATGGTATCAATTAATCAAAGAATAACACTGACATTTTTTCTAAACACATTATAATAACACAAATATTTTTTCTAAAGTCCACACGAACCCCAGAATCATCTATCAACGACCAGAAACGAAACAAGAATAGCAAAAGAAACAGAAACTCATACCAACGACATGATATGAACATATAATCTCAAATACCAGCAACATCAATTAATTACTACTTAAACACATCAACATATAATCATAAACAAAAGCAAATACGAACTATTAAAAACCATTAGCAATTAAATTTCCACAGACCTCAAGTAACCATGAATTACCCATGGTCAATTTCAACACTATTCCGTGCTTTGTGCCCAGAAACAGAAACTCAAGGTCCAATTTAATATATGATTCAATTAGAAAAGGAAGCATAGATGATCTATAAGAGATAACAAGAAATAAAACAGAGGTTAATTTTAATTACCTTTTGTAAGCTGCAACCGTGTCGGATGGGGACGATGAACCTTGCCGAGAGGCGAGAGGGTGATTTTAGTTGCAGAGGGAGGTGAGAGGGAGGGAGATTTAAGTTGCGAGAGGCGAGAGGGAAGGAGATTGTTTTTGGCTTTTGCAGAGGAGGCGAGCGAGAGGCTTAGATGCAGAGGAGAGGAGGGGAGGCGAGAGGCAGACGAAGTAGATCTAGGGTTTTTTAAGTTTCTATTTATACTAACATTGTCAACCGAACCGAACCGGTTCGGTTCAGTAAATCGATTATGTCCGTACAAAACCGATACCGAACCGAACCGGATTTTTTTTCAAAATTTTGTACTCGGTTTAATCGGTTTTTTTTCCGGTTCGGTTTGTTCGGTTTTTTTCCCCTCGGTTTTCTCGGTTTAATCGGTTGTTCGGTTTTTTTCTCACCCCTAGTAGATAGGAAATGTTGGAAACATTCATTTAAACTTGTGAGGTGGGTGGATCAAAATTTTGTGCTTCCATGGCAGTAGTAAGTCTGTGTTTTGTACATAACCGGGCAAGATGATGAATGAGTTATTTAAAATAAAGGTTTGTATGTCTGCATGTGGCAGATTAGGTCTCTCTTAATTCAGAATATTTTTTTATTTCACAAAACATAATCAACAATTTTTTTTAAAAGCTTTTTACTAAGTAGGGGTTAGGAGTTATTGTGGTAACTTTTATTATTTCGGTTTGAAAAATTATATTTAAACTATTGTTTTTGCATTTCATATATATATTTTTTAAAATACTTTCTAAATTGTTTTTAACTTGAAAAAAATATTAAATTGATGTTTTTAAGTATTTTTAGATGATTTTGATATAATGATGTAAAAAATTTAAAAAATATATTTTTAATATATTTTCAATATAAAAATACCATAAACCACAATAAACCTGTTTGTTTATACGTTTTAAAAGTATTTTTTTATGAAAATAAATTTAATTATTTTTTCTTTACTTCAAATTAATTTGTTTAGTGTTATTACATTATTTTGATACACTTATCTCAATTATATATATATATATATATATATGTGTGTGTATATATATATATTATTTTGATATATATAAAAAATAATCATTGTCACTCACACAAGCATCCATCAATTCCGCACCCAAACCGCAATGTGTCAAACTTTTTCCAAGCTGTTGCTCTCTTCCTAGCTCCTCCTCGTATTGGAAATTTGCAATTCCAGCAGTGCCAATTGAAACTTATATTAAAGAAAAATTGTGAGAATTCAAAGGATTATGACTCAAATGGAGAGCTTGGAAATAAGGGTATTGCATGGCCCATAACCACCTGTTAGATTAGACTATAAAAATAAAATGGCAGTAAAGTAATTTAATTTCAAAGACATTTATGTCCTTGTAAAAATAATAAATAATATATATATATATATAAAAAAACTGACTTTGAAAGTAAATGCGAAGAGAAGACTGGTCTCTCTCTCTCTCTCTCTCTCTCTCTGTAGTTGTTGTTCTTCATCATCTAAACATCTCCTCCTCCTCCTCCTGTACTTTGTGATTCTTTATACTAAAAAGTAGCTGAAGGATTGAATTCAGACATTGCTGCTGCTTCTGTCGATCCCTTCTTCCTCCTTTCACTAAAAAACAGTAACCATCAGGTAGGTAATAGGTATGCAGCCATTTCTTTTACCTTTTCTTCTATCTTTATTGATGCTCTTTTTTCATGATTTATTTCTAATTACCTGATCTAATATCTGTCAGACCCTCCTTTTCATTTCATAAAGCTCCAAGCTTTGAATTTGTCAAATTTAGTCTTTACTAGTTGAATTTGTCAAAGTTCAGCTCAATCTTCTGTTTTCTAAGTCTTTCTCAATTAGTTGTTTTACTGGCTTGATGGGTTTATTTTTGAGGGTCTTGTCGTGTGAAAAGCTTGTGTTTTTGTGAGTGTTTGTTAACAGTTATGATGTTTTCATTACAGATGGAGAGTCTAGGATCTGGATGACTGAATCTCGTTTAGGAGTTTCAGGTTTCGATAATCTATACAATCATTGCAAAGGGCATGTCTTTTTCACTGCAGAGATTTAAATTTCTTTTTATAAAGTTTCTATATTTTCTTTCTGGTATAATCAGTTAAGTTGCCCCCAAACAGGTTCCCAAATTGGTCCTTTGTCAATGATTCTGTGGGAAGGATTAGTTAACGAATTTCCTGCTATGTGTCAATTTGTTTCCTTTTATCAGCTCCCTAATCACCACTAGAAGATTAGCTGTTTTACAAACTTCTGTTCTTTTATGTTCTATGACGTTCGTGTCTCACATTAATTGTGCGTTTCAACAACTACTAAGAAAATTAGTGAATGCAACACATGTCAAAGTCAAATGGAGTTGTTGTTTGATATTGATTGTAGCTTAAAAGTTTTCATTTGTATTTGTTTCTAGGGCCCATCTGGAGATACTACACCATCTAATGAGCGCGACTATTTCCGGATAAGAAGAATTGGGTCCTGTTGATTTCATTTTGACTAGTATTCATGATTGGAAAAATGGTGGAAGGGCCAAAATTTACTGGGATCATAGAAGGAAATACCAACAATGAGAACTACTATGATTTCACACAAGGGTTTTATCAAAAACTTGGTGAAGGCACCAACATTTCTATCGACAGTTTACAAACAAGCAACGCGGGTGGATCTGTCTCAATGTCAGTGGATAATAGTAGTGTGGGATCCAGTGATTCTTTTACCCACATCTTAAGCCATCCAGGTTTAAAACCTGTCAATCACCACAATTACAGTGTCTCAGTGGGGCAGAGTGTGTTTCGTCCGGGGAAGGTCACCCATGCACTGAATGATGACGCGTTAGCTCAAGCATTGATGGATCCTAAATATCCAACTGAGGGGCTGCAGAACTATGATGAATGGACGATTGATTTGAGAAAACTCAACATGGGTACAGCCTTTGCCCAAGGTGCTTTTGGAAAGTTATATAGAGGAACATATAATGGGGAGGATGTTGCAATTAAGATATTAGAGAGGCCAGAAAATAGCCCAGAGAAGGCACAATTGATGGAGCAGCAGTTCCAGCAAGAGGTTATGATGCTTGCAAATTTAAAGCACCCCAACATTGTGCGGTTTATTGGGGGCTGCCGTAAGCCCATGGTTTGGTGTATTGTGACCGAATATGCAAAGGGAGGGTCAGTTAGGCAGTTTCTGACAAGGAGGCAGAATCGGGCAGTGCCATTGAAATTGGCAGTCAAGCAAGCATTAGATGTTGCAAAGGGAATGGCATATGTTCATGGACTTGGATTTATACATCGTGATTTGAAATCAGATAACCTTCTGATTTCGGCTGATAAATCTATAAAAATCGCTGATTTCGGTGTTGCACGGATTGAGGTGCAGACTGAGGGGATGACACCGGAAACTGGGACATATCGTTGGATGGCTCCGTAAGTCTCTAAAACTTTTATGCATTGAGTTTTCTTTCTGTGTTACTTTATGATTGTCATGCATATTTCTTTCGTGACCTGTTGATTTTTTTTCCTAATTGTGATTGATGTATTTTACAATGTTATTTTTTATTCTTTTACCATGTGATTAACAGATCTCTCAAGGAATGGTGGTAATTATTAGTTTTTTTAGGAAGTGGTGGTTATTTTCCTCATTGTATGGAGTTGTTTAAATAAAGGAATGAAACACCAATAATAAATGATGGAGACATTTTAGAAAATTGAGCATTTCTTCCCTTTTCGTTCTTGTGCATGGTGTGTTGTGTATCTGCTTTTAACTTGCCTTGCATGGATGTCTCTTTTTGCAAATCAATTCAGTGATTTATATCCTGACTGTTTTTCCATAGATGGAGATTGATGGTGGTAAATGAAGCAATATACGTGTATATCATGTGGGAAGGTTTCCTTTAAGAGTATTTGAACTCTATGGCATTATCCTTTGAAGTGCTATGCTATTTTTCCATTACGATGGAAGAACTAGCAACTGGTGTTTTTATTTGTGTTTTCTCTCTCTTGTTTTTCCCACTAAATACAGTTAACTCTAGTAACTTGAAAGGCAGCTCCACCTTTCACATCCTGACTGTGCCACGAGAACTTTTAGTGAACGTTCATAGTGTTTCTCAATGGAGTAACTTGTTTTAGACATTTGTAAGGTGTGATTGTGTTGTAAAAGGGATAATTACCTTAAGAAGAACTCTATCTTTCACTTGTCTTCCCAAAGGTTTTCCTAGATTTTTCATCCCTCTTCTAATTCTACCCCCTTTTGATGTTGATTAGAACTTGCAAATCAGTTTAGACTTAACAAGTCATGTAGCAGGGATTATGTAATGGGGCTTGATTTCTTTATAAAGAATGGCCTTTTTTAGAATTCTGATTTGCATTTGGCTAAACAAGCTAGACCTGGATCTTTGAATTCTGATTGTCTGTCATAACAGAGATTTATGTGTGTACATGGAAGTTCTTGCCCATGCTTGAATATATTTTTCTGGAAGGGAATTCAATGATTAATAATTGGAATTTGATGGGAATCAATAATTGTGTTTGTTTGTAGCACCACAGTAAGCTTTATATTCTTAGTTCTATCAAATATCAAATATACGAGTTTTTCTGAATAGCTGTTTTTACGAATCTGCAAACTTGTGTCAATTGCTGACAACAGGTTGCATTTGTAAATGTTTTCTTATGTGCTTGACTTGCCCTTTTGTACAGAGAGATGATTCAGCACAGGCCCTATACGCAGAAGGTGGACGTGTATAGTTTCGGGATTGTCCTTTGGGAGCTGATAACAGGTCTGCTCCCCTTCCAGAACATGACAGCAGTGCAGGCTGCATTTGCAGTGGTGAACAAGGGAGTGAGGCCAGTTATCCCGAACGATTGTCTGCCGGTGCTGAGTGACATCATGACCCGCTGCTGGGACGCCAACCCTGAAGTGCGTCCCCCCTTCATTGAGATTGTCAGGATGCTTGAGAATGCTGAAACTGAGATCATGACAAGCGTGCGCAAGGCACGTTTCAGGTGTTGCATGACTCAACCCATGACAATCGACTGATCCAGAACACACGACGCAAAAACAGATCGAAAAGCGGATACAGATGAAAACTGAAGCTGTATGAACTGAACTTTTATGTTTGTGTATGTATCAGTATTTTTTTTTTTCAAGATAGGGAGAAGTTGACCATTTAGACTGATGGTTTCTGGTTTTTGGTGTCAATTGTCCTGGAGTAGCGTGGTTGAAGGCCATGGTTTCCTAGCTGTAGTTGTAGGGGAGCATTGATGTATCTTCCCTCTGTAGCCATATATATGTACCTGCCATTTTCATTGTTGTTGGTTGTTTTTAATATAAGAAATGCAGGTTCTCTTTGGATTAATAATGCTTCTATTTCCTCCCCTTCGCTCGCTCTCTTTGCATATCAGCGCCCTATGTTATTGCAAGGAACCTGCTATACTTGCCACGCATTCTCAAGTTCAGTTGGTGTGTTAGCTCTTTGCAGGGTGGATTTTCGTTCACTGTACTTGTAAATTGAAGTCTCCAGGCACAGGATTGGGTGCCTGTAAGTAAGGTTGTCAATACCGTTCTGGTCGCCGTTCCGGTTTTTCTATTGGAATGGAATGTTCCGGTTTCGAAGCGTTTCAGCATGCCGTTTCGGGATTGTATTGTTCATATATAATTAATTATATATATATATATAATTAAAATATTAATTTAACAAACATAATTAAAATTCAAGATAAATTAACTTTAAATTATACAATATAAACACCAAGTTAAACAAATATAATCTCAAAATTAGAAAAAAAAATCACAAGTTAATCAAAATAAAAAGGATTTTAAGGCCGGAACGGCACACCCGGAACGGTACCGAGACGTTCTAGCCAGAATTTGGCCGGAATTTCCAGAACAGACCGGAATTAAAACCGAGATGAAAATTACACTGTTTCGTCACGGTTTTTTAACAACACAGAATATTCTGGCCAGAACGGAACGGACAAGCCTGCCTGTAAGGGTATATATGTTACACATATTTGCGCTGTTGATCCCGCGAGAAGCTGCAAAAAATCAGCATAGGTTCCAGACAATGAACATATACCCTTTTCAAATCAAATCATTCCTCTGTGTGAGTAAATAAAAGCGATAACCATCCTTTAAAATCAGAGTAAGGGAAAATTCTACATGACAAAGGGGTAGGTTTGTGACGTGGATTTGGTCAAAATATCGTGGCAGCCAAGGACTCGTTAAAGGAGTAGATTTCACTACTTAGTTAAGCTTAATTCTGCTACACCACAGAATCGAATTCCTAAAGTTAGACGAAAAATGACCTGAACTCGATGGCTATTTCTGATGCTTCGCAGTTACTCCTGGTCTATTCACACACAATGATTCTGCCATTAGCGCCAAATCTTTTAACATGCACCAGAGATTATAGTTAATTATTAAACCTCAAACCCATCTTTCAACACAGAATCCAATGCTCAAAATCATAAAAAATGATGCCATACCAGAAGCCAGAGGTGTTAAATAACTCATTCGTATTCCCATCCCAATATGGAGCCGAAGAATAATTAGAAATAATAGCAGTTTACTAACTAATTTACTGTACAGAGCACTGGAAATGAGACTCAAGTTCAACGTTGACCCGAGGCATGGCCGGATCCAGCCATGGAAGTGAGTGCATTTTGGAGACAGACTTGTCATTCAAAATCAAACAGGTGCCTTTTGAATGGCCTTCAAGGTCACCAGAGCAATGGGTTTGAATTTACGGAAGTGAACAAGTCATTAAGCTGACAACAACCCTAGCAACTCATCCAGTTCTGTGCCGTGGCTCGACTCTTAGTGCCTGTTTGGAACGGCTGTTGCTGTAGCTTTTTAAAGTGTTTTTCGTGCCGAAATATATCAAAATGATATTTTTTTATTTTTTAAAAATTATTTTTAATATCAGCACATCAAAATGATCTAAAAACATCAAAATATATTTATTTAAAATATATAAAAAAAACTTTTTGAAATTTTTTGAAACTCAATTTGAGAAGCTGTTCCAAACAGCTTCTACTCAGGACTGCTAAACGCCGGAGTCATTAAATCAATCAATCATCATTGACAGACACAAATAAATTTAATAGAAACCCATCAACTAAAAAACAGTAGACATCAACGAAAGGCTTTGCTTACCTGAGTTGAGCACTAAATCAAAAAGGACAGAGCTTTAACATTAATTCATTGTTCTTCCGTAATCAAGCAAGCAAGAGCAAAAACAGTTCGATAAATTAGCCAGTAATCATAGTACCAATTCCTTCTTCAGACATAATCTCATGAAGCAAAGAATGTTGTACTCTTCCATCAATAATACTAGCAGTTCTAACACCTTGACTAAGTGACGCCACACAACAATTCACTTTGGGTATCATCCCACCAGCCACTTTCTTCTCATCAATCAACTTCTTCACTCCCTTTATATCAATCTCCTTCAGCAAACTCCCTGGATCATCCTTGTTTTCAAGTATCCCGGCCACATCCGTCAACAATATCAGCTTCTCCGCCCCCAATGCAGCCGCCACCTCCCCTGCCACGGTGTCAGCATTGATGTTATAAGACTGGCCCAGCTCATCCGCAGCCACGGATGCAATCACCGGTATATGGCCATTATTAACAAGAGGCTGCAAAATAGTGGGGTCTACGCGCGCAACCTCACCAACAAACCCCAACTGAGCCGAATTGGGAGTTGGTTTGGCCATAATAAGGCGGCCATCCATCCCAGAAAGGCCAACCGCGGTGGCACCAGCCTTGTTGATCAAAGAAACAAGGTCTTTATTAACCTTCCCCACCAGTACCATAGAAACAATCTCCATAGTCTTGGCATCAGTAACGCGGAGACCCTCATGGAAGAGAGGCTCGATGTTGAGGAGTTTTAGCCAGTGGTTGATCTCTGGGCCACCACCGTGGACTAAAACAGGGCGAAGACCAACACAAGAGAGGAGGACAAGGTCGCTTACAACAGAGGCTTTGAGTTCAGGTTGTTTCATGGCTGCGCCGCCATATTTGACGACAATGGTTTTGCCCCTGAATTTCTGGATGTAAGGTAGGGATTCTGATAGTATATCTACTCGGAATTGGTTTGCAGAAGGGGTGGAAATGGGGATGGGGGTGGCAGCGGAGGATTTGATGGTGAGAGAGTTGGGGTGGTGGGAGAAAGGGAAGGAGAGGGTAGCTGGGGTTTTGAGGAGATTAGAGTATTTGGAAGAAGAAGAGAGGGGGAGAGTGGATGTTGAAGGTGATAAATTCAAGGTCTTGGCCATTTTCTTCTTAGCCCCGGAGGTCAGGTAAGGAAGGAAGGAAGGGTTGAGGGAGGCCGCGAAGTTAGTGAGCGAGTTGGGGTTTAGATCCGCTCCGTCTTATTTAACATCTTATAGGACAGACAGCTGGTATAGTTCCGTTACATGGCTGTTACTGTAGTTTTTTAAAATATTTTTCATGCTAAAATATATCAAAATGATATTTTTTTTATTTTTAAAAAATTATTTTTAATATCAACACATCAAAATAATCTAAAAACACCAAAACATATTTATTTAAAATAAAAAAAAAGAATTTTTTGAAAACACAATTTCAAAAACTGTCCTAAACTTCTAAATATGAAAGCATTATTATTATCGCCACCGTCTTCCCTTCCCTTTTTTACCATCACAACCACTCTTCAAGTTCCATTTCATCCCTGTCCAATGCATTTTAGTTTCAGATGAGCGTGGTTTGGGGCCGTACAGGGATCATAATCGTCTACATTTTCTTGCACGGTATCTTGATTTCTTTGCGGTGCACCAGCAAAAGATGGGAGTCGGATGATCTAAAAGGAACTTAGATAATGCAGCCTTCTTTTATCTCACGTCGAGCCAAAAAAATGAACCCAGCCAGCTATAGTTCATTAATTAATTACATGATCTACACTAATTTAAATATCAATTTGAAGATCTTGATAATGATGAAACATTTAATAGAAACCATTGCCTACAATATCATCGTCGTCACCGCTGCTGTAGGATTCAAGCAACTGACTATCATCATCATCCTCATCTCCATCAGTCACAATCTCCAAGATCCCAGCTCCTCCACCAAAGTCTACATCATCCATCATAAAGTCCCCGTCATCGTCATCAAGGTCACTCACACTATCGTCGTCGTCGTCATTGCTCAAATCATCGGCATCGCTATCCCCATCCCCATCCAGGCCTGGACCAAGTATGGGATCCACATCACCATCATCCTCATCATCATCATCATCCTCATCTTCCTCACTCTCAGCATCATCAGGATCAGAGTCGTCATCAGTTGGCCTTCTTCGACCAATCTCATAGACTCTGGCTGATGAAAACATCTCTTCTTGGTCATCCATTGTAATCAACCCAACAAATGAATCAGTTGCCTCTGTTGCAAAATCAAGGACACAACGGTCAACTGGTGTGGTCGCAATTTCAGAATAATTGGTGGCATCTACTGTGCGGAAACCAGCAAATAATTGATGCTTCACTCGACGGGTATGAACTGCTGACATTACATCATCAAGATTTCTCCTCAGGATTGCATAAATAACATCCCCACGAGCATTAAATGTTATTACTGTTTGGTCTAATGAAGGTACACTTCGAAAGAGCCTGAATTTCCGGAGATCCCAGACCTCAGAGTTTATAATCACCTGTTTAGAGTAGATAGCTATTAACAAAAAGAATAACAACAAGAAACTTGGGTAGATAAATATACAACCTTCCAGACATCTGGGAGAGATCCAAATGTAACAAACGTGTTGTATTAGCATTTAATCACACACAAAGCAATTATCTGCATCCATGAAAGATTCTCAAATCTATCATGCTCCTATATTCTTCTGCAAGGGAAAAAGATTTTTTTCCCAAGGAATATCTTTGTAATGAAGGGACTAAAATAATCTTCCAACACCAAAAATAATGTGGTCTAATTAGCAAAAACATCAACATTTTCATACCTCGTTCCCAGCAGGATGAAAGCCACCACCACCATAATCAGTAAACTGATCAAATCGATGGACAGGACCAGATTGCCGCCTATCCCATAAGACCCCATTCCAAAGCAGCATAGTATCTGAAGGACTAAAGTGTACAAGGGAATAAACATGCCCCCGACCTGTAGAACTTGAAGTTGTATCTGAAAGGGTTGATTCGACATGACAGGTCTGGACATCATAAAGCAGAATCTCTCTCCGGGCCTGCTCTGTTGTTAGGGCTGCAAAAACATTACCAGAGTTGCTAAACCTAGCAGCCTTGCAGCCGTCGAGTGAATGAATTGGCCCACCTGAGATTGAAGAGGCATCCCATAAACGCACATCCTGGGAACTTGAAGAGAGCACCAGTTGGGTTTCACCACAAACATATGACTGAACAAGTGTTAAAGGAGACTGGTGGCTTGTGCAGCTCTCTAGCACATTGTTGCTATTTGAGTCGAAAATCTTAAGCTCTCCAGCATGACTGCCAACTGCAATATGAGAGGAATCACCAAGAAAAGTAACGCATGTCAACAGGGCACCAGCATCATCCCTGCAAGTTCTCCATGGCCTGAATCTGCTGTATACAAATTGTCGATCCTTGCGATTTCCATGAACCCCACCATATATACTTCTGAACTCACGTGTACCAAGTCTAGCAGTTATATTTGATGGGGCATCCAGGCTCCTTTTTGGTTCAGGACAAACATGAGGGTGTAAAAGAGAGAGTGGTGGAAGAGTGGTGATAGGAGCTGGGCACTGGCGATGCTGGTGCTTCAAATATTGAACAACAAGAGAGTCTAGAGTTAACCGCTCCGAGTTGCTGGAATGGTTATCATTTAGAGGTCCAGACTGCGTGTAGCTGCCATATTGGTTGTCATCTGCATAGTCTGCCAAAGTGCTCGGTGTTGATCGACCATGTATATCCCTCAAACCTGAAGCAGGTGTAGAAAATCCAACAGCATCACTAAGTGAACCTATCTTACGTGTGGTATTGGGTGTCAGACAACCTGGAGATCTAAGCCCGTGCTCACCAGTATTGATTCGCTTACCAGATGATGCCAACCCAAAATCCTTGAGGTCTGATAGTTTTCGTTTCATTGGCAACAAAATTGGTGTCTTACAAACAGACTCTGTCTCGGGGTTGCTTTTCTGTAAGGATTCTGGCGGGGCTTCTAAAGGGTTTGGAGATGCAGTAGATTGTTTTAAACTACCCAAGAGCTTCTTTAATGGCAGTTGTTCAGAATCTACAAATTGTGACTGATTTCGGGATTGTGAGCCAAAAGTTGGTGAGAAAACAAGTGACTTCTTCTTTGAAGACACTGTTGCCTCACATTTCAAGCTGGAATTGTCATTGCATCCAGTTGCTTTTAGTTTATCATACAGAAATCCACAAGGGCTTCGACCAGACGGCCAATGAATTTGTATTGAAGGGGTTTCTTGTGTGGAAGCTTGGTGTGAAAGAGATGATGCAGCAGCAAGTGATGGTAGAGGTGTCAACTGTGCCTCTTTCAGCAGCGTAGCAGCTGCAGAAGCCAAACCAGATGCCTGGAGGTGTTCATGTATTAGGAGCAACAGTTCCCTGAAGCAGAGAAGGGGTCAGAAGTGGGTAATTATTGAATCATATAACAACTGTATTAAGATTTCTTACATATACCTGGAATGATAAGTGATTGGAGTGGCAGCAGCTATCGCAGCTCTTTCTATGCGCTTCAAAGCAGGGGTAGCTGCATCAGTTGCTGCTATTGTACTAGCACGTCCTGAATTTGTTACAATCTGCAACACAAGTCAATGGTTGAACATATGGATCACTAATTTCAATAAACTAACATGACAACAAAAACACAGTTTAACTTGAAATTTTCCACCACCAGAAAGTCTAATAGATACAGTTACTACAGCACATTATTTATTCCATATAATAAATATTTTTGTATTTGCTGATGGAGTAGTAATAGCAAAAGTAAGAAATTGTCATGTATGGAACAAGAAAATGGCAGCATAAAACAAGGTAAATATTTAACAGTTTGTGTTTCTAGAGGAGAAAACATGCCATGGATTATTGACAAGAAACATACACAAGTGGGTGGGAATATAATTGAGGTGTTTAAAGGGAATCCACCAATAAAATATTTTTCTCTGGATGAAGGTTCAAGCAAAAAGGAAAGAATATCAACCATTACCATGCGCCTGCCTGGGGCCCTTGGCACTCCATGCTGCAGTAACTAATTAGCATTTTGGGCATTTGTCTTGCATAAAATAAGGACAACAATCTGTCTGTGCAGTATCGTAATCAGCTTATTCGGTTGGGACTTCACCAAATACATGACTCGAAATGCAAATTGTCCAAATGTTAGCAGCACAGCCTTCCAGTCAGGAAGGCTATGGATGATTTTGGACTGCCATTTAAAACTTTACTATATTGTTTGTTGGATTTTGCTTTGTGCCTCTCTTAGTGGAAAAGGAATTGTTAAACATCAAGAAATTTAAAAATCAGAACATGTCACCTACTTGGCACACATTTTATTAACCACCATTTGGGTGCTATTGAAGTATATAGCTAAAGGTCCAATTCCCCATGCACTGGAGTTTTCATGTCCCTATGACTTGAAGGATGAGACAGTAGGTAGAAGAGATGCATGTTTCAAATTACACATAGGAGTATTGACATGAAAGGAAAGACAAATTTTGTTCGATGCAATATGGGCACAGAGATGTAAAGATGCTTACCGCAATTAGCTCAATTGCCATCTGGGCAAGTTCAGCTTGCCACCTGCCTTGTTCTGTTCCAGGTGTATGGCTGCCCAAATCACGAATTAGCTCTGACAACTTTTTCCCAACCTATAAAGACCAGAATGACTTTGTCACAAAAATCATTAAATTTTGAATTGTCCTAATATTTCTTGATGATGTTTACTTGTCAAAAATGAAGACAATATGCAAAGGAGCAGAGTATAAAAGAAAGTAAAATTGTTCCAAGATTGAAACATGATAAGATGATAATAAGCTGGACCGAGTATATGTCTATATCTTCATCAGAAAGGGGACATAACTGCACCTAATTAAGTATAGTCCAAAAGAAAACAGAACCAACAGCTTGTGTCCACCAAACAATCACAAAAAGAGATGATTAAGTAACCTTATATATGTTCAAGATAAAAAAAAAGTTCATGATCACAAAACTATACCACTGCATAAAAGCAATATTTTACCTGAAGTTTGGTCAATATGTGGGCAATTGTATCATCTCTTGCTAAACCAAGCAGAACTCGGCATGCAAGACCTCGGATACAATCAAGAGCAGCAGGAGGTGAATAAACACGTGGTTGGAGGAGATGGAGAAGAACCTTTATACCATTGTTAGCACGCACTGCATCCCTTGCTTGACGATATACTTGCTCCATTTGAGCAGCAAGGCCAGCACAACCTGCACCAGTCCCTAAATATATTCTCCGATCTCCAACCAATCCTGAAGCTGCTGTAGGAACAGGTGTTTGTGAAGTGCTACTGGCAGATCGAGAAGCAGAACCTGCTGCAATGCTTCGATCAACAGCACTCGATTCCCCATTCCTCTGCTCAGTCTGGCCAGGCATCTGAACAGTGTTTGAGGATTGACCAGAAACAGATTGCTGGCCTGGGGCAATTAGAGGTGGTTTGTTGCTTATTGAAGGAGGTGGGCAAACAAGATTGATTAGCACATTCAATGCTGGCTGTATGATCTGCAAATATAGAATTGATGAAAAATGCAAACTACTAAAAAATTTGCTACAAAGTCAATCAGGAAAAAGGCCAGTGGCGGCGGCGGCGGCAATAACAGTGGTGGACAAACAAAGAAAATGGCCATGGAAATATCTGCTTACCTCAGGGTCCACATAATTACTGGAAATGTTTGCCGCATCTAAGATTATGGCAATACCAACACGATTATTGCTTAATGTGGCATTTACAATCATCTTGCGGCTGTCATTTACCAGTGTCACAATGTGCAGAACACCAAATGCATACTGAAGTAAGTCATGCAAATATCGCTCAACAATAGGAGGGGCCTACAAACATAAGCCAGAATAGATATTAGTAGAGAAGTGCAGGCAGCAGAGACAAGGGAAATTATTGCACTAACCTGACACAATTCCAGCATGGTAACATGCCCATTAAAGCCCAGGAACTTGTCTACTGCAGGAAAACGAGTTCTAACAAATGCGGAACCCAGCTTTCGATCCTTTTGCAACTGCAGAAACACTGCATCCATTGCCTCATTACTAATGTCAAGTGGCTTATATGCAGCCCTAACACTTGGAACATTTCTAGCCACATTTCGATTGTTTTTATTGGGACGAATGGAATCCACCAGCAAAAGAAGATGAGCTCTGAAATACTGTCGCAAAGCAACACAGGTGTGATAAGCTATCTGCTTTTCTGACGATGTCAGTACTTCTGCAGAGGAACGATCATTACGAAGAGCTGTTGAGTTAGACAGATTTAAGGCACCTGAATTAACACCAGATCTAACTGAGGCAGCATCATTTAAAAGAGTCAATAACTTCTGCAAACCCTCCTGAGCATCAAAAGCATCAATAACAGCTCTGAACACAAATGCAGCACCAAAAAATAAGGCCGCATTTTTCCTGGCTTGATCTTGCGGGCATTCAAGGAGTTGAATGGCCAACTCAACCACCTGGTGAACAACATCTGAGGGGAGTGCACATACACGTTCCATGATCCCCTGCAACAACATTCTAAAAGGTCAGGTATAATTGGAAATACAACATGAAACATAAGCCGATACAACTACACGCAATATCAAGACTTTTAACACAAGAACTTACCTGAAGAGAACCTATAGTAAACAAGCATGAAGAAAGACCAAAGAATGTCTCGTCAACCCTTGGGATTGACAGCAATTTCTGCATGCCACTTCGATCCACAAACAATGCAGCAAATTTCCGATGAGCAGCCAAAGCACAGATAAGTTTCATCACATCAGGTAAGAGTGTCACAGCCTTAGATGATTCCTTGTGTTTATAGCTGCGCTGTAATAATGCAAGACACACGTCTACCCCCTTTTCATGCAGAACAGGCCCAAGAACTTCAACATACTCGCCTAATATCTCAAGGCACTGGATGCAATATTTTTCCCTCAGTTGAGCAAGGGATTCAAGGTCAGGAATAAAATACTCTTCAGCATCCTCATTTACTTCTGGTTCCACACCACCAAGATTCATTGAATCATCATTGGTACTACAAGAGTTCCTAACACCAGCCCACAAGGAGTATCAGCAGTTGCATTAATAAGAAAATCTATGTTCCAAAGATAAAACCACTAAAAATGAAACACCAACCTGGAAACTTCAATTGCATTGGCAGCATCGATAACAGTACTTGCAGCTCGGGAAGCAGCCAAAACTGCAGCTTCTTCACTGTTGCTTGATTTAAACTCCTGTGTATAAAATTAATTTAAGTTATGAAAGTTTCAAACTTTACATGAAACCGGTTGAATAATGAATAAAAAAGACAAGATAGTTTGCTCACATCTAAAGCAGCACTCTTCACAGCTTCAGCAGCAGCATCACCAGCAGCTTTGATGGCACCTGCAGGTGCATTTGCTCCTCTAGCTTCTACTTCAGCAGCTTGAACTGCTTTCTTCACCAGATCGGAAATGTCCTTGGTTCCAATCCTGCAACCCTGAAAGCAATCATCATTATCGTCTCTTTCCAAAGCCAAACCATCTGAATGCATATTTCCCTGTAACTTTTTTGTATCTGGTCCTTTCTTCACATCTAAAAGATTCTTTGAGATCCTATCTCTAGCACCCCGTACCGGTCCTGATCGACTACCAGAATCTGGAGATGTCAAAACCTGTTCATTATCGAGTGTTGTTTCATTAACCCTCCCCCTCCCTCTGTGTCTTGTCCATCCACGGGAAGGCCTGCGTCTCAACAAGTCATCTCTACCACTTTCATCAAGTTCTGCAAACTTTGTTTTTACATCACGAAGGTCTCGACCATGCCATCTCTCCCCACCATCAGCATCTATCTCATCATTATCTTCTCCAATAGATTCTAAAGATCTTTCATCTAAATCAGCTAAAGATCTCTCATCTGCTGCCCTGATATTACTTTCAAGGGTTGCCTCTGGAAGATGCCGCACCCTGCACCGACCTTCTTCTCTACCTCTTACACAAGTTGCAGAAGATGCATTCTTGCCCTCTGTTAAATAACTAGTGTCTTTTTGGCTTGCACTTGCCTCCCCAAGGACACGGATACGAAGATAGCGCATAAGTTTTGCCGATAATCCAGATGTCAGCACATCTTCAACTATTTGGCCACCACTGAGCTCAGCATAAGAAAAAAAAATCAGATGCAAAGATAAAGACATAAATTAACAGCACCAAAGACAATGCCACCACTTTACAGTAAGAACCTATATGTATATATATATAAACAAAAGAAAAATACAATGTCAAACAAATTGAGCCTGTAAATGTCATACGAGTATGGGGAAAAAAATCTTCTCCTGTAAATGCATACCTTGCCAAACCTACAGCTAAAAGTCCAGTGGAATAGGTTTTCAGCATTTCAGAATCTGAACCCTCCTTTCTCTCCATATCATGCTTCCAGTTTCGATCTTCACCAGGAAATCTGGTAGCCTCGTCCATCACCCAGGCTTTTATGTTCTCCATAACAGGGTCTTCAAAAACATGAGGATACTGTGAACCATTGACAGCTCGTCACGCCAAATATGATAAACTTAAACATCAGGGTGATTAGAAAATAAAGAGATGTGAACATACAATCCAAGTTAGAGAACAGGTCATAAGAACCCTTGCAGCAGCTGCCTGGATGGAGGTTGAGTATCTAGTTTCAGACAGAAACCTCGAAGAAATCAACTCAAAGAATTCATCGTTATCCTGAAGTGGAAGATAGAGAAACTCAAAGTTACATGCATGCAAATGTGCCACTTATATAAACAGGTGGATATGAAATTCACATTGAAAAGAGAGAGCAAAGTTTGTTACCCGAACTAAACTCCCAAGCCGTCCAATATTATGAGAAGCACGGCTATTATTGAAGGAAGAGTTACCATTCTCCTCCATGTACCTACAAGCATGGGGGGGGGGGGTTAAAATTTCAAAAAAAATAATAATTGGCAAAATCTTCAATTCAAGGCATTCTAGAACCAGAGGTGGAGATATGCAAAGATAAGATTTGAACCCAGGACCTATACTTCAAACAGACAGTCACGTGAAAAATAAGAGGCTTGCACCATTTTCATTTAAAAAAAAGTATATTCCAACCCATTCTTCCACTTTAAAATTTTCCTTAAATACTTTAATGTTTTTTAGAATCCCAGAAGACACTGATCACAGACTGCTGTAAAACTGGATAGTGTGTTAGTAATGTTGTCAGATATGTAACGTAACCATAGTTTCTGCTCATAACGATCCATCCTTACTGTCATGACAACATGACCACTTGAATAAGAGTTTCCTTGTTATTAAGTTACCACCAACAGGTCTTCAACCTAAAAGATATTAACAGCTGTAGAGGAAACAATAGCAAGAAACTACAAGATTCATATGAACATTATGGGGAACCCTCATTTGGTTATGGTACTGCAGATACTGTATTTGAACTGACAGCAATCAACACGAAAAGCCATCTAAGATGATATACAATAATTTGTGCACAGCTTTCATGTTTTTGAATACCATATACATTTATAATTAAAATATCAAGCCCGTAACTGAATAAAGGATGGTAGTGAAAGGTCAACTGCGAGCATAATGACGTTATCCTATTAGACGAAAAAGAATCAAAATTCCATTCCGAGATAAAAAAAAAAAAAAAACTAACTAGAAATCTACACCACCCTCTGAAATCAGGTATTCCTCCTATTACCATACAGTGAGAGGTATACCATACAGACAGCAAGTATTAGGAAGTGATAAGTTTTCTGTGCATTGTTTTCAAATGCAAGGAAATAAATAAGTATTGGTTAGAGATGAAAATAAAACAAAAAAAAACAGAATGAATAGGGAGAGGGGGGTATGCATACAGTGACTCTTGAGTTTCAAGAATAGAAGAAAGAGCGTGGAGAAGAGTAGGGTTCGGATTATCAGGTGAAGAAGTGATTTTATCAATCCATCTCTGCGCTTTCTCGATTAATTCCTCTTCTTCCTTCTTCGTTTCATCTTCTTCCCCTCCTTCTCTCTGCGATTGTGATTGCGGTGGCGACGGATTAGAAGGAGCATCTCCTCCACCACCTCCTCCTCCAGTATGGGTATGGGTTTGGGCTTGCCTCGACGGAGAATCGTCCAATGAGTTTGATCCCTCCATCATATATCAGAATTCAATGAATGAAAACCCTAAAAAGAAAGAAATGGAGGAATGGTTTAGGTTTAGGTTTAGTCCCGGGGAAAAAGAAAGCAAGCAGCTGATGATACTAAATACTAATAATATTTGGCAGCTATGGCCTGTGGCTGGTTGCGGGCGGGGTCGGTTTCTAAATCACATCCATGGTATTTCTAATTGTACGGGTGTTGTGCAGTGGAGCGGAAACTTCCCGATGAATCCCACCCGTTTTTCTTAACCCTATTTAAGCCCGACCCGCTTTTCTTAAGACCTTAATGGGCCTTCTTTGGGGAGGATTCGTTTCTTGAAGTTCTGTACTGATAATTATTGGGCCTTCTTTGGGGAGGATTCGTTTCTTAAAGTTCTGTACTGATAATTAGTGGGCCTTTCTTCTATTTTAATTAAATTAGGGCTGGTTTTTTTCAGCATCAATCATGTATTTAAAAGTATTTGATTAATTAATATACATTATAAAATAATGGGGGGAACGACTATAAATTATGGATTCTCTTAAATATATATTTTTAAACTACAATTATAAAATTTGAAGTCATACTAAATTATCTAATTATTTCAAATTCTACCATCTTATATTAAAATTAAATTACAATTATATTATATCACTTTTTTTTTTTCTTCAATTTTCTTAATTGCAACCTTCTATGTCAAAAATAATAATTAGTTTTTTTTAAAAAAATAATTAAAGGAAAAACCCTACAAAAAAAGAATCAAGATATAAAATAAGGAGATAAAAAAATAAAGTATAAAATAAAAGGAAATCTTACAAATCAATCTCAAAATCATTTTGTATTTTCAATATTGCTTAAATCTCATAATGAAATGGAGGAAATACAAGTAATCAATCCAATAGAACGAGTCCCAGAAAATAAAAAAAATGCAGAAAGAAACACGAAGATGAACACTACCAAACGAGAGCTTAAGAATCCCTTTCCACCTCCCGCACCAGAGATGACTGCTTGGCTCATAAGAAACATGATCCTGAATTTGCAGGTCCCGGTAGAGGGGTCGTTATTTATAACAGCTGAAAATTACGAGGCTGAATGCTTTTGGCATCTTCGTGTATGAGACTAAATAAAAAGGCATCCACATAACCAGGACGCAGAGGGGTTCCCCTGTTGGAAATGACACCATCCACGAACCCTTGGTTGAACTGCTGTGCGAAGTTCAAGTTTGCATTTTTGTCTCCGTCGGTAGGCCACCCACTTTCCCCGATGACAATGGGCAAGCTTCCATAACCATTTTTCTGCAAAGCCCAAATAAGGATGTCATGATTCGCATCAAACAGATTGTCGAAAAATGTTCCACCATCGTTCAAGGGAAATGAATTGTTCCCAAAGAATGCAAAGCCAAGGGGGGAATTAAACGGATAGATATTGACAGTGAATGGAGCCTCATTGTCGCTCAAGAACTCGACAATCAATAGCATGAGATCATGGATGTCTGAACGGAAGTTGCCATCGGATGGAAGGTTTGTTGGGCTCTCGACTTTCACCCGAGTGCTTAGTCTGGCTTTTGTTAAAGCTGATTGGATGGTTTCTAAGAGCAGGAAGAGTTGTTCCCAGAAAGCTTCCATTGATTTTTTCCCAGATATGCCTGTTTAGGAGTGCGATTACGGTAGTTTTTTAAAATATTTTTCGTGCTGAAATACATCAAAATGATGTTTTTTTATTTTTTAAAAATCATTTTTGACATCAGCACATCAAAATGATCTAAAAACACCAAAACATATTCATTTAAAATGAAAAAAAAATTCAAATTTTCAGCAAATGCCGGTTGCAACGCACTCCCAAACGGGGGCTAAGAGAAAAATTAATTTTAACTTACGGTCATTGTTTTCTGCAGAATGACCATCCTTCTTCAAGATCCGAAGTAAGGTCAAGAAGCCCTTCATCCCTTGCATGAAACTTTAACCAAAAATCAAGGACTAGGCTGACAAGATGGCTCATTTCCAACTGCAACGTACGTACCTTGTAAACAACTCAAAGTTACTGGTGAATAAACCCCCCCAGTACAAGACATGCTGCGTATATAGTGGGACATCTAAATAGTAAATACCATACAAGCAGAGCAAAGCTCGTATAAAATATAATCCTAGTCATGATCCCTAGTTTGTTTCTTCTTACCGGACACATTCTTGGCTTGTGTAATTCAAGTCAAAAACATATACTACAATTAATGATTGGCAAAGCAAATCAATCCATGCCAGGGAAAGGGATTGATGGATTACCTGATGTCCACACCGCCAGAATAGATATGAGAAGAGACATTCTTGGCAACCCAGGTGTCAGCAGCTTGCTCGCTATTGGCCAGATTATAAAAGCATTTCATCGGGAATGCCCACCACGACTTGAATCCCAGAATTAGCAAGAGCTTTTAGAGTAGCTGAATCGGCATCAAATAGCTTACCTTCTGAAAACCATTGTCCCTGAGCATGTTAACCACCGTGGTGAGTAACCAGATATTTTTTTAAAAATATGATTAATATAAAACACAGTTTCAATCAAACATGAAGCTAGAAAAACAACTTTGGTGAGTGCTTGCAAGATTTTCGTGGACATTCATTTTGATTTGATGAACATGTTTCCACTAAAGGCATTTAAATACAATGTCCCTATGTCTTCCAATTTAATTATAAGAAAAAGTGATCATCCGTGCTAGTTAGTGAACTTGGAGTATTTTGATTTAATTATAAAATTGATTAATGACCCACCCCGGCCTTGTTATCTGATAAATCTTAACCTGTCTGTTTATTTTTATTTTTTTTGTATATATGAAGAAGATGATCCATCGAGTACCGCCCGGGCTAATAAGCTTTCCAACCATCTCGGTCCACAGCCCATGCTCATCGTAGAAATAGAATCCATTTTATTATATTTACATGATATTTATTGCCCCGGTCGGACGATGTGATTTTAGATTTTCTTTTTCTGAAACCAAAAACAAAAGGTTACACCCACCCAAACCACGACCCAAGCTTTGAGCTAAAACGATGCCAGCTGTCAGTGTTGAGTCAAAATGCCAGCCAATTGCTTAGGAGAATCTCACGTTTTGACATCAAAGAATCAAATATCATTTTCAAGGAAGATAAGCATAACTTCTCAATTTGCTTTTCTTTAAATGATGGGATATGCATGGAAGAGAGTGGTATAAAGGTGCTGTGGTGAAGACCTCATGTTCTATCCTTCAAATTTTACAATTCGGAATTTGAAGAGCAGAAAATCCAAAACCTTACTACTGCATATGAAATAATCTAGTAACATTAGCTGCATTTATTATTATCTGTATTGCCCTTGTCAAAAAAAAGAATTGTTTTTTGATTCAATATTTACCCATATCATCTTTCTTCACACAGAATTCATATAGTTCAACTCTGGTTAGACATCTGGTAATTACTGCTACTGATTCATTCTAAAGCATACTAATCCTAGAATTAATAGGCACTCCTTCTACATTAGAAAAGAATGAGCCTCTGGAAGCATGACTGCCAATTTCCTTGAAATAAAAAAGAAGAAGAAATGTACAAGGGTAACCTAAGATTATTCTACTGTACAGGACCAAAGAATTAGTAGCTCTAATACAAGGCAGCTCCAACTAGCACTGCTAAACTGATGAATAAAGAAGATATAATTCATCGGGAATAGTGTCTTTTGTTTTGGTGGGATTTTTACCATCTTCACCATCAAACACAGACCAACAAAGTAAAACAATTACCTCATAGTTCACTTTCACCTCCATCATCATCACTGCCAGCACCATCATCAAAATCAGAAGAGCTGCCGGCATTAGCTTGTAGATCATGGAGGTGATTAAGAGCATCCCGTACATCAGAAACTAGGGAATTTTTTGCAGCTCTAACAACATCTATTTTCTGAACATTGATCTCCACCCTATTCTTTTTTCCTGCCGATTTTCCTGCCCGTGCATATGCTGCCTTTCTCTTGGCTTCCCTGCAGTGTAATTGGTCAATATATTTTTCATGTAAAGCCCTGTTTTTCACCTGCTTCAGTACTGGGGGACTAACAATATCTATCCCACATGAACTCAATCTTGAAAGGGGCTTTTTATGGCCAGAAGAAGATCTCTCATGGAACTTGTGAAGAAAACCCTGTTTTACTTTTGATTGCTCAGGGGTGGAAATTTTAACAGCCATCTGAGAATCTTGAGTAGATGGATTCATGTCAGGTTCAAAAATGGCGAAAAAGTCTGCTTCATAATCTCGGTCCATTCGATTCTGATTTTGCAATAACTCTCTAACATTTTTATGTGCAAGATGATTCTTCTGCTCACATCTCAATCGTTTACTCTTTGGGCCAGACGGATTAAGTATCTTGCTAGCAGAGAGTGAAGAGCTTTCAAGAGGTGATGAGTTTATTCTCTTTGCCCTCGATCGCTGCAGAGCTTGAGTTGGAGTCGCATGGTCAGAGTTTACTTTCTCAAAACAATCCTGTGCAGACTTTCCAGGAACCTGCAGTTGATTGCATGCAAATGTTAGTATAAAGCTCACAATTGGTGTTCTTTCAAGCTACATAGAAACTGTCTGTGCATATAAAGGGACACTAATTAGCACTCCCAATCAAAATAAGAGAAGACTATCCTTTGGCATTGGGAATAGAAGCACATAATTAAGCTGTAGTAACAACAAGCAACAGTGTCCATGCATTGCTGCAGGGCATGTTTTGCCGGCTGATAATTGTTGATGTTGGAGAGCTGATAAATGCAAGTATAATGGTGTATAATGACAATAGGAATTTACAGATCATTAACTATACAATGTCTGAAAAATATACTAACGAAATCTTGTAAGCAACGGATTATTACTGTGCTTTATAGCATCTAAATACTCAGCATCCAGATACTGAATGATTCGTGCAATGGAAGAATGTTACAGTTTAGTTTCATTTGGGCTATTATATGAATGGAAATGGTGTAGAAAAGAAGCTCCAAAGATTTGTAAGCAACAGTTCATACTATGATTGGCTAGGCAACAAAACATGAGTTCAAGATTTTATTGATTGAAACAGATCTATGTATGAAAACAGCAACTTAATTTGATTAGGATAGAGCATATAGATGGCTCTGTTTCTCTGCAGAAAAAACATAAATATGTAAGGTGAAGTGACACGTTAAATACTGAACTGTGTGGTTGTGAAAATATACCAAGTTGCCACAGTTTATTCATTGAGCAAACAAAAACACTATAATTATTCATGTGAGTAATTTATTCATTGAGCTGACAGTTTATTGTTTTGCACAAAAGGGGGGTAAACAAGAAAAAAAAGCAAATGACCTTAATCTCTAAATTTTTCAGGTGAAGCTCTTCAATAGTTATCATGTGGAGAAGCTTTAGCTAGTCCAAGCTCATATGGGCAATAGCAGAGGCTGCCCACCCTAATAGGTGCCATAGAGGTCCTGTATGTTGCCAAAGGGAAAGAGAAAACTACAAAAACTAGAAAGGAGTTCTGTATAGTTCTGTTGGCATGCCAACCACATATCATCCAAAAGCTACTGTAATTGAAGCGTGGAAACTAAACTCACTACCTAAATTAACAGGAATTTGAACTGAAGATGCAGGAGTTCCTTTAAGAAGAAAAAACAGCAATTCTGGTTCATGACACCGTTTTCAAAAATCCTAAGTTTCAAGGCTAGTGAGAAAAAATATTTGAACGCCCCGGCACACATGGTAATGCATAGAAGAAAATCATAACTCATTGAAGAGGTGCCTTTTGATTAACAAGATGCATATAATATACGTTGGTAACTTGACGTAGCTGACATTCTAGATGAAGAGGTGAACATCATTCCTTGTTATATTTACAAAATATAAATGAAAAGGAAATAAAAATATAGGCAGAATTCAAGCTTAGATTTCTGGCTAAGAAAATGAAAAAATAAATGACAGGCAATGCCCAAGACATCCATCCCAAAATCAAAATTTTAACTTTTGGTGTACAAAATATTACTATACATATTACTATACAATCTGAAAGTTCCCATCCTGGAGTTGAACTTGTGTTTCTAAGGAAGCACAGCAAAGTAAAGGAAGGGATAAAAAAATGAACAGAAGCAGAAAATAGAGAAAAGATAAATTTTTACCAGCTTAGAAACCTTCTTCCAGAAATTAGGGGTGGGCTTGGTGGTAAAATAAGCTCTTTGCAAAACCATTTCTTGCTCCTTTGTCCACTCACGAACAACCCTTTTATTAGCTTCATCTGTTCTCTTTATCTTCCTGTTATTATTATTATTAACTTCTTGTTCATTTGTTTCGCAAACATCAATGGCACTCACTCTTGTTTTGGCTGCTTTAAGTCCAAAAGTAATAACACAACTCCTGTTACTGGTTTTCATTTCCACTTCACCTTTTACTTCATTCGAGGACAAAATACTCCTATCGCAATCACTAGTCATGTTGCTGCCAAGTTGATCTGCATCTGTGCCCTGCAACAAAGAAAGCCTTAAAGATCTCCTAAGAATCGAAACCTTTTTCATTTCCACTTCACCTTTTACTTCATTCGAAGCCAAAACCCTCCTATCATCAGGCTTGCAATGGCTAATCTTGTTGCTGACAAGTTGATTTGCATTTGGGCCCTGCAACAAAGAAAGCCCTGAGGATCTCCTAGGAGTCGAGACCTCACGGGCTCTAATGTAACGAGAGATTGGAAAATTAGTGGACCCGGAACGGGGAATGCCACAAACCAGGGATCTTTTTTCAGTGGGATTATGTTTTTGTGGGGAAAGGCCATTGTTGTGAAAGTTTGACTTGCGGGCACTGGAATCTTGGGGTGGTTTCAGAATGGTGGAGGAGGAGGAGGAGGAGGAGGAGGAGAGTTTATTTGAGTTTCTTGTTCTTCTGGGCATTATGACAAGCAGTCGGCGAGCGAGCGTTTGGGCTGTATTTGTTGATTTGAGCGGGTGGAATTTTGGAAGCAGCAGAGGAAGATCAGTGACAAGAAACACGTTGAAGAAAGATAAAAAAAAGATGGACCCAACTGTTGTTATTTTGGTCCATTTAATCATGGGCTTTGTTTGAAAGTTTTTAGTTAACTGTAAACTCCTCAAGTTCTTAGCTTAGGCCCGCGTCTATTATTAATGCAATTTATATATTATATATATTACAGAAACAAGTCAAATATATGTATGTATGTATGTATGTATGTATGTATGTATATGTACGCATCTATGCATGCATGCCAGCTTCAATCTGATTAGAACTGCCGAAGATATTAGTAAATTGATGATTTTACTAATTTCATTCGGGTATTGTTAACTCAAAAATAATATTTATAGTAAAAATTAAATTTATCAAATTAACTAAATATAAAAAAATAAAGGTATAAAAATAATTTTTAATCTCTTCTAAATGTAAAAATGACTGTATATGGAAGAAGAAAGTATGTCGTTTGTATATCTTTTATTTGAATACCAGTGGAAACTTTTGAACCAAAACTATGAAGAACTTCTAAAACATATTTTTAAGTCTTAGTATAGATTTACAAAGCTCGAAAAAACATTTTTTTAGTTTTTTGGAAAAACAATATTGTATTTAATTAAGAAAATCTATTTAAAATAAAAATAAATATCTTATGTGAATCTCTTTAACAAACAGTCAAGCAACCCACACGTAAAAACAATAATTCTTGAAAAACAAATAAATCAGGTTTGATAGGAGTGCGCATAAATATAACTTGTACTTAGGAATCAACACTATTAAATTCAAACCCCTGTCTAACGAAAAGCAATTAATGAACGAAAAGTATGGATTGATGTCATGAAGTTAGCTAAACCTTGATAAGTCGTTTTAGTCATTTAGAGAACCAAAGAAAAAAATCTCACCCTCACAAACACACAAAGTTGCAACCGTAATCTGAATATATCATTAAGTAAAAAAAACATAATCTTAAATTTAGGTTATATATGTGTTTTTAACCTAAGGTAAACCATGAAATACCCAAAAGTGTATAAATTCTACTTACAATCAAACCCAAATCCCTAAGTATTTAAGTTTATTTGATGTTTATTAATCCTAAAACCCAAAATATATATTTAAAATAAAAAATTTAAGTTGCAGTCACATAAAAATAAAATAAAAATAATTTATTTGTTCTTGAATGTTGTTGAATGTTAGGTTTCCTCTTCCTGGACTAGGAGAACCATTAAATAACCCCCTTAACTTGGAAAACCAATTTGACATCTCCTCTTCCGATGAGGAGAGACTGAAGGCAGGAATGGAGAATCCGAGACAGCAACAAAGACTTTGACATGTTTATATACATCTGCTCCACTCCACAGTCATTTCTTACCTTGTCATCAAAGAGAAAATTCATTCACTCGGAAGGAGAGTAGAGGCGAGGATAGATCAGGAGTGGGGGAGCGAAAGATCTCTTATTATACATATACATCGCCACCGTTTGAACAATCATCTTCATCACTATCTGGTTCCTGTAATTTTCTAAGAGATCCTCTCTCTCTCTCTCTCTCACGCCAATCCTTATCTGAGAATTCAGGTAAATCTGCTTCTTTCCTTTCCTATGAGAATTCAGGTACTTCTGATTCTTCTCTTTATTTTTGTTGGTTGAAATTATTTAGCAGTGTTGGTAGAATTTTTCATTCGCGTTTCTTTCCATAAATAAAACTAAATAAATTCAGGCACCCACGCGAAAGCGAAACGATGGCTGTTACAATGAAGCAGATGGCTCTCGCAGTCACAGTCCTTGGCCTCATCTCTTTTGTTTTTGGCATTGTCGCTGAAAATAAGAAGGTACTATACTTTTTTTTACAGATAATTTTTCTGTTTTCATATTAAACAAACAAATTTCACATTTACTCTTGTTTTTGTTTTAAATAAATTAATAATAATAACATAGCCTGCTGCTGGAACTCCAATACCTGGAAAAGGTGTTGTAATTTGCAAGTATTCATTCGATCCAACTGTACCTTTGGGGTTCCTCTCAGTTGGATTTCTGGTAGCAACTACGGTCGTTGGTTATTTATCTCTGTTCTATCCTTATAAAGGAAGATCCGTCCCCAACTCTGCTTTGTTTCAGAGCACCAGTTTCTCCATCTTCTTCAACATTGCTGTGTAAGTCTTATCCTTTTTACCTGGTTTTTGGATTTTTGGCCCTCGGTTGCTATCTTGCTATGCATGTAATATCAAACTCATGTATTTGCACGAGGAAACTAACCTTCTTCTTTTTTTAAGCTAAGGACGCTCAGTTACATGTATTTTGCTTGCCTGGGCTGCTTGCTCGCGTGTAAAATACCTATTTATTGCTTTGTATCTCTGGACTCGTTTTAGATTTTAAAGGCCCAGGGTCGCAGCTCTAGATTGTTGTTTTTTCCCCTTTTGTTTGTTTAGTTACTTGCTATTCCTTTAGCAAATGTTTTTCCTTTGTTCTATAAACTTGATTTACCAAATTTAATACTGAGTTTATGTTGGTCCTCTAGACGATTCTCTCTAAAATGATGTGTCCTGTGACACGAACCAGGTTTACGGCAGGATTGGCAGCAGCATTGATATTGTGGCCAACAATTCAAGAGCACTCTCACTTGAGCCACACCGTTCATCACGATCCTGACTATCAATGCCCCACTGCCAAGACTGGTCTCCTTGGTGGCGGTGCTCTAGTTTCTCTCGATTCAGCCCTTTTCTGGTTAGTCGCGCTCATGTTAGCAGACAATGCTCGGGAGGACTACTTTGATGAAACGGGAAAGGATGTCAAGAGGGAACATCATGATGAGGTGCTTGAGGGTGATTTTGATGCACCTGCATATCGCAAGGGCACTGCATAAAGCCTGTTGTGTCGTTAAGAATGACTTGGATTTCTCTCCTTGGTTCACACATTTCCATGTCCAGTAAATAATTCCCAGCTAGCACCTTGAAGAAGTCACATTCCAACATGGAATTCATGATTGTAAATATTAAATATTGTTTGGATTTCGATTCTACAGGAATTGATTTGTGTACCTGGGGTTATACTCGCGTGTCTTATGTTTATGTGAGTGAAGAAGAGTATATCTTCTTGGTATACTGAATAATTTCTCTGAATCGAATGCTTTTTCAAACGGGAAGTTCCAGAATTTCAATTTTTAGTTCTTTGTTAATAAGTAGCTTCAATGTTATTTATGGGAGCTACAAGTTTCTGTATCTATTTCCTACTTCGAAGAAGCAGTTGTTTATGATGGTGACATTTGTTATTTACCTGGTCATCTTTATCCAACCTATATTCTGATGTTTGGTGAGAATCATGCGTGGAGATGAAAGAGGAAGAGAGGTCGCCTAGAATTGTTGATGAACGTGTATTTCGTTTGCCATATATTTGATGCAACCGATATATATATTATATATATGGTGTGTTAGAATCATGAACTTTAAAGGCACCGACAGATTTTGGGAGGACTCTGCTGGTGGTGAAAGAATAACATGCAGCAGCAGCAGCAGCAGCTTATGGTTACTTAAACCAGTTTTTCAATGTGTTATTTGATGAAGTGCGAAGAGGGGAGAATGGATAGGTTTGCGCAATGGTGGGATGAGAGATGCATTCACCCTGCCCGTTAAGAATTTATCTACCCGAATGCTAATTAATTAATTGTTCGGATGCCCACAAAATCAACTAAATGCCTACTCCCTGGTAGTTGTACTAGTGAAGAGCAGGAGGGGAAGAAGAAGAAGCAAAATGCCGCTGGTTTAAAAGGCAGGATAGAGTCAATCTCGATACTGCGGAGTGGAGAGAGACAGAGTTCAACGAACTTGTCTCAGCTTCTCAATTTTAGCGGGTGTTTGGCTATGTGGTGATTTTTACAGTTGAAGCTCACCATAGAACCAAATCAGTTTTTACCAAACATTACTCTAGTTTTGTATCGTGGATCCCATCTAAAAATTGAAGTTTTAACCTCATTTTTAGAAGCATCTCATAGATGCTTTTTACACACCACACCCACTTCAACTCTCAGCCACGCCACACTCGCTCCCAGCCTTCTCCTCACGGGGTAGCCATATTGGTGCCCTTCTCCCTTAGCCACACCCACCTTCTCTTCTCCCTTAGCCACACCCACCTTAGCCACACCCTAACGGGAAGCACAACAACACCCTCAGTCACATCTTCCCCTTAACCTTAGCAACACCTCGTCACGCCCACAACAACACCTTCCTGAAATTTGATTTGATTTTCAAAATCACACCACAAGATTGATTTGATTGTTAAAAAGGGTTAAAGCAACTTGTATATGTATGGACGCTCAACTCTGCACTGTTTTTCTACTTGAATTCATGACTTTTCTGTGCTTGATGATCTGTCTGTGGTTCTTGCGTTGCGATGGTATGAAAAAATGGCTCTTTTTTCTCCATCAACATTTCCCATGCAACAACCTTTCATGCTTCTAGCTTTCAGCTAGAGAGAGGATTTTATCTTAATTTTCCACCTCTCGTACTCTTTCCTTTTTGTCTTATCCAATTGTCTTTTGTTTTTGTCCGGGAAATGCCTTTTGCTCAAAAGCATCCATAGCAATTCTTAACCAAATCAACTCGAGCATCTACTGTTATATACATCGATGGAGGTATTATATATGTTTTCTTTAAAAAAAAAACACAGTTTAAAGAAAGTTAATACAAAATTTATTATAATAAATTTATTATATTACATTTTTTAATTATAATTATTAAATATACAAAAATTTAAAAAATATATACATATACATATACATATATGTGTGTGTGTCCTTTAAAGTAATTTCACAAGTTGATAGTGATATGAAAAACATTGTAACCAAACACACAAAATTGCATTTCATTAAACCTCAAACTCAACCATAGTTTTTACCAAACACTTCAATTCCAATTATGAACCGCAACTAAAAGTGATTTTCATGAAACTGTTTTTTTTAAACCTCAACTATAACAATCATAATACCAAACAAGCCCTTAATCTCTCTACTGGCGCCTTCGACTTTGTGACGGTTTGAGAGTATGGTTGTGGTTGTTTTTTAAAGTGATTTTATTTAGAAATGTATCATAATGATATATTTTTATTTTTAAAAAATCATTTTTAACATCAATATATGAAAATTATCTAAAAATAGCATTTTTTTAATATAAAGTAAAAAATAAAAATAAAAAATATTCATTTTTTTTTTAAAAGTTGCTCCTCTGGTTTGCCCTTTTCTTGTATTTGATAACATTAATTTGGCTCGATTTGATTTTTGGTGGCTAGCTAGCCTTTCACACTTTATTTATTGCATTTGTTGCATTAGACCTCATAGAGAGATTATTAGTCCAAGCTATTTCTTGCTTCAATGTGGTTTCAGAATCCATCTAAAGAGTTTCATCCTCCTAATCCAAGAACTAATTTTTCGTGAGAAAAATCAAGAATCGAGCACATGAGATAGAGAGAGTTAGAAGGGAAGCATGTAAAAATATGGGGCATAAGAGTTTATACCAACAACATGACTGCTCCGCTGAGATACTCAACAACTTGCTCCTGAATATAACTGTAAATTAGTGAATGCCTGTATTCCAGGTTTGTAATATTCTTCCCTCTTAGGACACTAGTTTGTATAAAGTAGGGTTTTCCTCTTGGAAGTACATTTTTGGTGCTTTTATGGTTCTTCTAAGTTAAAACAAATAATTGATTTCATTTAAATCTATTGACATCATATAATATATAGAAAATCATCAACAAACTTGGATCCATGTTAATGCTCAAGCATGTACACATTCTTGAAATTTGGGGTTGAAAATGCCTTGTTATGATGGAGGTTTGACATGAATGGTGTGTGACATCTCTTGACTCTTCAACTATTCACAACAACAATGATCATTCATATTGGGTTGGTCTCTAGCCTGCTCCTTAATTCTGCTAGAAGAGTATTTATTGTCATGAAGGAAGGGGTAAAGCAATAAATCCCTTGCAATACTATGGACAGGAAGGATGTCAGTTACTAAAGGGGTCTGATGAATTCTTGGTCGACTGGATGTAGACTATTTTAACTGTGCTGCCTTTGTGCAAATATGGAAGGAATACACCAAACTGATAACAATGGAAAGAGATATCTCCGGTTCTCTACCTAAAACTCCAATTGTATATTCCATCTTTATTCTCTGCTTGTAACCGTTTGTTAATTCCTTAAGTTTAGCCAAATATATTTCTGTCATAAGTATTGAATCCCTACAGTTTAGGGAATGTTGTTTATATATATCACATTGAATCATCATAGTGTTGTATCTTTCTCTACGAAATATAATCAATACATATTCTTTCTTCATGGCATCAGAGCACCATGTCTAATGACTACACACATATATTTTTTCCCTCTTCTTCTCCATGGAAGCCATCAATTCATTTGCTAGTGTTGTAGTTCCTAGCCATTCTGGGTTCATGTCCATCAAACTTGACAGAACCAATTATCCACTATGGCTTGCCTAAATTGTTCCGATTCTAAAAGGCAAGAATTTGATGGGATTTGTCATAGGAACAAACCCTTGTCCACCGGAATTTCAACGACACCATCACCGCTGAGGTCGACCCTCAACACATCACCTGGAATCAATAGGACCAGATGATTCTTAGTTGGATTAACAACTCCTTTTCTCCAGCCATATTGTCTATAGTGGCTTGATTCACATCATCACAAACTACTTGGGCCTAACTTGAGAGAAGATATGCTTCTCAGTCAAAAAATTGCATCTTGCAGCTTCGACATGATTTACTCACCATCAAAAGAGATGGTCTTTCCATCACAGATTTGTGGACAAGATAAATTAGATTGCTGACAATCTTGCCTTAGCAGGCAAACCAATTGACGATGATGAACTTGTCAACATAATCTTTAATAATGTCGGCCCGACATATAAAGTTACAGTCAGCTCTGCACAAGCCCGTGACACTCTTATCCCTTATGATGATCTTGTTGCCTAATGCAGAGATGAGGCTTAAGGCACAACAACTACCACCTCTTAAAGCCAATCCCACTGCCTTGTACACTCTTAAAGCTTCACACAACAACAATCGTGGTCATCATTATGTTCCTCATCGTGGATCTAATATGCGAGGCAAGGGGTCGTCTGGTTTTCATCGGAATCCAAACTGGTCCTAATCACACTTTGGTTCAGTTTCCTTTGGTAATTTTGTTCCTATGTCTTCACGTCCTCCTTGTCAAATATGTAATCGCACTAGGCACAATGCCCTTGATTGCTATCAACGCATGAATCATGTGTATAAAGGCAGAATCCCAACTCAAAAACTTAAAACTATGGTTGTTATTGCTTCCTCCAACAATCAATCAACCACATGGATTTCATACTCTGGTGCCTCAAATCACATTACTTTTGATCTTACAAATATGGCTATTCACAATGAATATCAAGGCAAAAATCATGTGGATGTGGGTAATGGTGCAGGTTTAACTATTGCTCACACTAACTCTAGTAAAATGACTTGTGGTTCCTTAACCCTTGCTTTGAAAAATATTTTGTATTGTCCTTCAATTGTTGCTAATATTTTGTCAATATATCAATTCACATGGGATAATAATTGTTCCTTTGTTTTTTATTCTAATTGTTTCTATGTGAAGGATGTAACAACGGGGAAGAGGTTTTTTCCCAGGAAGAGTGAACATGATCTCTATCCCTTTTACATTTGTACTCAAATCTCCATAAAATCGAGTCATCCCTTTACAGTGGTTGGTGTTTGTGTTAGCGCCCCAACTTGGCATTTTCGGTTGGGTCATCTTGCTAACAACACTTTATCACATCTTAGTTCAAATAAATGTCTTCTTATGAATCGTAATAATTCCATCCCATTTTGTAATTCCTGTCCTTTGGGTAAAAGTACTAAGTTACCTTTTTCATTGTCAAACTCTATATCAAATTTTCCTTTGGATTTAATTCATTCCAATGTTTGGACTTCTCTTACTCTTTCCACCAAAGGATCAAAATATTATGTTTTATTTGTGGATGATTTTTCATGATACTCATGGATCTTTCCAATACAATATAAACATAAAGTATTTGATATCTTTATCAAATTTAAATTACATGTTGAAATTCTTTTTTCATCCACAATAAAAATGTTTCAATTTGATGGTAGGAGTGAATATACACAAAGAAAATTTTAAAATTATTTGACTCATAATGGTAATGGATTCCACTCCTCTTGTCCAAGTCATCCTGAACAAAATGGGATTGCAAAAAAAAAGAAAACATTGTCACATTATTGACAGTGGACTCACTTTTCTTGCTCATGCTCATATGCCTTCAAATTATTGGTTAGATGCATTTCAAATTTCCTTATGCTTAATCAATCACCTGCCAACTCGTGTCTTACAACACCTCAGTCCATATGAAATATTATTTCATAAATCTTCCTCATATGATACTCTTCGTGTATTTGGTTGTGCATGTTTTCCTTATTTACGACCTTACAATACAAATAAATTACAATTTCATTCCAAATGGTGTATTTTTTTGGGATACTCTTTGAATCACCAAGGATATCGTTGTCTTGATCAAAGTACATGTCATATCTATTTGTCCTGTCATGTCATTTTTTATGAGTCATTCTTTCCATTTTAAGAGACCATTAACACTCTTTTTGTAGAGACGATTTCACCAGTTCTTTTCCACCATTAGAGATAGTTACTGAACCTTTGCCCCATATCCCATCAGCTCATATTGGCTTGCCACCTACCCCCATTCCTTCTCTTATTATTACTGACCTCTCCACGCAAACACTACTACAATCCCTAACCCTATCCCCTACCCAATGGTTACTAGAAGTCAAGTTGGTGTCTCTAAACCAAATCCAAAGTATACATTGAATGTCACTTATGATCCCACCCTTTTAGAACCCACAAGGTACAATCAAGCTGCAAAATATGAGGAATGAGTAAAGCAATGAGTGTTGAGTTTAATGCTTTGCAACACCAACATGAGGAATTAATTATATAGAAACCTTCAGTTCGGTTATGAAGCATTCCACTATTCGCATTTACTTGCTTTAGTAGTACATCACAAATGGTCGATTCGACAATTGGATGTTCAAAATGCATTTCTACATAGAATCTTATTGGAGGAAGTTTATGTGCTACAACCTTCAGGCTTCATTGATCCAAATTATCCTACTCATGTTTGCAAACTTCACAAGTCACTATATGGTTTAAAACAAGCACCTCGTCCATGGACAAGATTTTTCTAATTACCTAGAGGAACACGAATTCTATGAATCCAAAATCGATTATTCTCTATTCACTTTTCATAAGGGTGATGTGCTCATTATTCTGCTTATATATGTTGATGACATTTTAATTACTGGTACTAGCTCCTCTCATATTTTTAGTCTTATTCAGAACATGGGTAGATTGTTCTCAATGAAAGACTTGAGACCACTACACTATTTTCTTGGTCTAGAGGCGGTTTACAGCTCAACTGGCCTGCATCTCACGCAAACCAAATACACTATGAATTTATTGTTTCACACAAAAATTATGGATGTTAAGCCTCTATCTTCTCCTACTACTGTTGGTAAGAAACTCAATCTCTATGATGGAGACCCTCTTTTGGATCCCACATAATTTAGAAGTGTTGTTAGTGCTCTATAATACTTGACCCTCACTCGTCCAGATATATGCTTTGTTGTTAATCAAGTATGTCAATTTTTGCATCAACCAACAACACATTATTGGACTGCTGTGAAACATATACTGTGTTATTTAAAAGCTACTCCTACTCATGGGCTTTTTTTACCAGCTTGAGTCTTTAATGTTGGAAGCCTACTCTGATGTAGATTATGGAGGGTGCCCAGATGATCGTCACTATACATGTGTCTATTGTATTTATCTTGGTTGTAATCCTATCTCCTGAAGTGCCAAGAAACAACGTACTATATCAAGGTCCAATACTAAAGCTACACTGCAACTGAACTCTCATAGATTAAATCTTTATTTCAAGACCTGCAAGTCTATCTTTCCACTCCTTGCATCTAGTGTGACAACATCAGCTCCATATCCCTAGCATCGAATCCGATATTTCATGCTCTCACCAAACATTTGGAAGTTAGCTACCATTATATCCGTGACAAAGTGGTATGTAAGGAACTCGAAGTTTGCTTTATCTCTACTACAAATCAAGTCGCTGATATTTTCACTAAAGGTCTTGCAAAAGTCTCGGTTCTCTCTCTTAACAACCAAGCTTATGGTTCGCTCACGACCCATCATCTTGTGGGGATGTGATAACAATGGAAAGACAAATCTCCAGATCTCTACCTAAAAGTCTAGCTGTATATTCCATCTTTATTCTCTGCTTATAACCATTTTTTTAATTCCTTTGGTTTAGCCAAATATATTTATATTATAAGTATTGAATCCCTACAACTTAGAGAATGATGTGTATATATATCACACTAAATCATCACAATGTTGTATCTTTCTCTACAAAATATAATCAATACATATTCTTCCTTCAAAGACCCCTTGAACCATGAGCTTTTGTGCAAGTTAGAGGCCGTGTCTAATGTAGCATTTAATGAAAAGACAATGGGTTTGTGTAATTTATTTGAGGTGGGCCTATATACATTTTTGGGAAGTGAATGTAGCAAAATGGGTTTTCACAAACTAGGCCGAGCTTAGCCAATAGGCTGAAAAATACCCATCTAGACCAGTCAAGTCTTTCAATTTCGAACCGGTCCGTTGGACAATCAATTGAGGGCTTTGTAGAAGAGATCGTTACCTGGGTTACCTGTGCATCTGTATGTACGAATACGACTAGTCTTGCACGAAAATAATGATTATTTTTTTCTGTTTCATGACCGGACGAGGCCTAATGAGCTTTAGACTATACAAAATGAGAGAATTCAGGCCAATTATCCAAAGGTTTGAACCTGAGATCTCTAAGAAATCCAAATCTTTGACAGCTCTTGGAGTTTGATTCGAGGAAATATCACAAATGAGGCCCTATCTGATAATATTCATTTTTTTTTAGTTCATCATTGCAGATTTGCCAGCCTGTTACCTCCATTCCTATCAATTGGAAGAAACCAGTCGAAAAGGGTTAGTTATCCAACCTGATAATATTCATTTTTTTCTACATGGAAGTAAGAGGGACGCCAAGAATCAACATTAAGTGCTTAAGCATAAATGATAAACCATTACACTGTTGTACAGGGATGATGCATTCACATGCCACGACACTAGTCAAGACTGGCTGACTTTTGTCGCTACCAAAAAATAAATAAACCAGAATCCACTATCTTCTCTCCTTTCAGTCTTTTAACAAGAGACTACTGTTTAGCTTTTCCTGCAAGCCCTGCTGAACATTTCTCTTATGTTCCTTGATTCTGTCTCCACCTTAGCCTTTTTAGCTTGCTTTCCAATTCTCTTTGTTTTATCTGCACTCCTACCCTTTTCCTGCCAGACAAAAAAAACATAACAATCAGTCTAACAGTCAGCGGGAAACCTACATGTGAAGTTCTGACATTCCCTAATGTCTCTTTTTATACAACCCACTATCCTGCCAATCTATGCTGTGTCAACCCTCTTTTCCAACACAGACAACTCATTCTCATCTAATATTCATGAAATTCTAGTCTCATCATGCCCTCATTAATGTTATTTTTTTTCAACCAAGAACTTTCAATCTCAAATAGAATAAACAATTTACAGTTTTGTTCACTTTGGGCTTACAATGACAAAGTAAATGGGTATGCGATCATCGCAAATGTACAAGGTGGCCTAGGGAAATTCCACATTCAACTTGTAACATATCAAAAACTTTTCAAGGAAAGTAATAAAATAAGGGAATTATACAGATTGGAATGTCTATGGCATCCCGCAGCAGTCCTAGATATGCAAAAAAATATGTTCAATCAGCTAGCTATTTGGCACAAGAGAAGGATCTGATGCACTATAATCTGTACCTGTAACAAAGTGGAAGAAACTGCATTATGTTCGGTATTGGTCAGAAAATTTTCAGCTTCTGGTACTTTACTAGTTACCTCGAGTAAATTTAATCTGCAATCAAATCCCATAAACTAACCAGGTCAATCAGATAAAGGAAACCGTTTTACACAAGGATTTCATCCTGGTTTCTATGCAAAGCTCGTTTATTGAACAAAGAAAAAAAATATCATGTCTTTGTCAGAGTTTAAATTTGAATAAATACTTCAAATGATCACGCAGAAGCATCAACCAAGGCTCATCCTTCACGTACTCCCCTAATATTGAAACCGCTTCAGCTACTGCACCAGTAAAAAGAGATAAGTTAACGATGAAAACATGAACAAAGATGGATCTTACACAAGTTTTGGTTCTTAAAATTCCAGTATGTTTATAAGCTTGTTCTGATCTCCTCATCTACTGTTAAATATGATTGGAAAGATACAATTTTCAGTTTAACATTGCTTCTTGGGAGGATTAGTTTCATATTTAAAATATCATAGCCTCTTATTTATTTTAGTAATTTACAAAATCTATACCCATCCCTATTCCAAGCCAATCACGCTTGAACTGCCACCAGCAGTTTTGATGTCTTGGTATAGGTGTCAAGTTAGCGAATTTCACAACTCCATGTTAGACTGGACAGAAAATTGCACCAATAACCACCCCCCAAATCTATGAGTAGACCTATGTACATGCTTCATATTTATGTCTCTGTAAGTATTCACTAATGTCAAGGAAGGAGAATTCAAATAATGAAAGATCACATGTCATTTCTAGTTAAAAGCATACATGTATATTTCTCGTCTTGAGCAGCATAGTTATTGTCCAAAGAGCATAGAGCCTTTTTTAATTGGAATACCTGCATGTACAGATCTTGGACATCAAAGAGTACAGAAAACTCAATTTAAGGTGAATGAAAATTCTTTATGACCCACTATATGCATTTGCACTTAAATTTATAGGAATCAACTCTGGGAACACAGAAAATTATTTTCCAAAAAAATTATCAGAGAGGAAAGTAACTGGTAGTCAGATAATCACGAGATATATTCAAGTTAAGTGGTGTAGCTGATTAGTCCAATTGTGCCACAAGAAGGCATGGCTAGTCAAACATATAGAGATGAAAGATGATTCTTGACATGCCTAAAGCCCTGTAGTAAGATAAAGTTTAAACAGATAAAGACAGACCTTGCAGTGCAGCCAAGCCAAAACCTTTGAATCATTCAGCCGAAAAAACATGGAAGATCCAATTTCTGAATAAGAAGAGAAAGTGTTATCAAACAAAAGCAATTTAAAATCCTAGATAATTTTTGACAGAAGTTGCAGTATTAAATTTTTTCCAATTCAAAACTTAGTCATCTCATGCTTGCCATAAGCAGACAATATCGTACTTGATAGCTGTCATACATCGCCTGAGGCCAACATTGTCAGAATTAGGACCCAACAGTTCAAGGATGACAAGACCTAACTACTCAGGCATGCATGCATCCTCAATGGAACAAAATCCAGTCAGGCATATAGCCTAAGAAAACACTCTGTATCAGCTGATCAAAAGATCAATCTGAAATCCTGATTGGATTCCACAAGAAAAAGAAAGAATAAACAGCTAATAAAGGTTTGTTGGTTCTTTCCTACCAGATCAGAATAGTAATATGGCTTGTATATGAAAATAACAAACCTTGTACCATTAAATAACATGATTTACTTAATATATTTCAGCACATTAGTCGTCGGAATTTGCAACAGAAAAACAAAGGTAGTAGATGACCTTTTATTTCACAAACTACTTGCATACAGTTCTCTGCAATGGACATTAGATGCTGATACCCAGGATAGTCATTGATGAATATTATCTCATCTAATTGCCTGAACTTCCCTAGGTCATTCCTTTTCTGCATACAAGGAAAAAATAGTTTTAGAAGAATGACAATGCTGCCATGGACAAATGATTAAACATTCTTAACTCTTATGCATATATTCCAGAACAATCAGAATAGAAACCAAGAAAAGCCAACCAGAACTGGTTGCCATGCCCGTCTATTAGTGTAGTTTGCAAGTTAATTTCCTCCAGAAGTTAGAGGACATGGCCATATGCACATAATGGGCTAAAAAGGTTTCCAACAGTGGAGTGAATTTATGCCCCTCCTTCAAATGCAATTATTACATCATAATCAAGCCAATTTTTTTTTAATAGGGATGAAGACAAAATGGAAGAAAGGGCTTGCTTCTGATCCAAATGATGCGAACAAGAACCAGATAACACAGTTGTATTTACCTTCATTCTAGCTTCCTCAAAAATGGGCAACAAAATGAAAACAGGATCGACAGGAGTGGCAGTGTACAGGCTGCCATCTGTATGATGAAAGAACAAAGGAAGGGATAAGGAAACAAACACAAATCAGATCAGGATACCGGTTAGTATTAGAATAACGGATATGAAATAACATTGAAAGTTATTTTATTAAATAATCAATTCATATACAATATCAATTATATTGGTTGAAATTCTGTAGAAACTCCTTGTAAGTTCCATTGATGATCTGATGCTGACCAATAACAGAATGAAGAGAAGCACAAGCCATGGCAAGGTTGAGTGTGGAGGTGTGTGGATGGAAAAGATATAGAGATGAAGCACATGCAATGCTTTAATGAAAGCATGAAGAATAAACATTAAGTCCAGTCCAATATCTGGAAATTGTGATATCTATAATCTTTATTGTATCATGCAGGTAATGTACCCAGTAGGCAATATTAGGCAGGGAAGGCTACGCATTTTCGACTAAAGAATTGTATTTACATATATGTACCTCGAGAAACATAATCGCCAAGAAACCAAGACGTATATGATTGCTTGAACCGGTGAAGTTCTTGGAGCACTGCCCCCTCATTATCATTACAAAGGAGATAGTTTGTTGCGTTCCCTGAAAGAAGATGAAATTTGATAAGTGCTTATGTAGTGGTATTATAACTAGCAAATGATGAACATACACACAAATTCATACCCGATTTTGGATGTCGAAGCGATAACAAGCATCCATTAATTCCAGCAGCAGCAGCAGCTGATGCACATTTGTAATAAATTTAATAAAGGCGAAACCCATTGAAATCAATTCAGTTCACTGTGATATTATTGGGCAAAAAATGAAACTTACAAGAGAAGAAATCAGCGCATTCAATTACTTGTGAGTGGTATAAAACGAGAGTATAGCCCTAATAATAAGCAATTACCTCCTGCAGTGGGCGAAGGCGCAGGTGCGATTAGAAGACGAGATCCATCGCCGACTCCTTCCCACCATTCCTTTTCCATTTCCTCCTTCACCGCTCAAAAACAAAATGCGGCAGCGGGTAATGCCTTGCTTGGGTGGCGCCAGAGACCAAGAGCCGCCAAAGGAGGGAAGGAAAGAAAGCTTCTCCTTGTTACCATTTAATAGTTTCCATCTAGAGCCCCGGTGTATTTGTGTCAGTAGAAAATTCAATTCAACCCTTGGAAACAAACTCTTAACAATTTAACCCCCCCAACCCTAAATTCCTCACCTCACATTATACCTCTTGGCATAGTCAACCCCACCTGGGATCGAATCCTTAATCCAATTACATATATCACTAGGCACCGGCATTAGATAAAAGTTAATCGTAAAAGAAGCTAATGGTCAAAGGCTAGAATTAGAGCATAAAAATATAAAAAAATTAAAATATTAATTTAACAAGCATAATTAAAATTCAAGATAAATTAACTTTAAATTATATAATATAAACACAAAGTCAAACAAATATAATCTGAAAATTAGAAAAAAAATCATAAATTAATCAAAATAAAAAGGATTTTAAGGCTGGAACGGCACACCCGGAACGGTACCGAGACGTTTCAGCTGAAATTTAGCTGGAATTTCCGGAACGGGCCAAAATTAAAATTGAAATGAAAACAACGTTATTTCACAATGGTTTTTTTTAACGGCACAGAATGTTCTGGTTATTCCGGCCTGAATGGAACAGAATTGACAAGCCTTGTTTGGATGTGTTTCACAATTTTTTTTAGATTATTTTAATTCGTAAATATATTTTTAAAAAATAAAATGAGTGATCGGACCCATGCAGCCATCATATCGAAGAAAGAATTATTACAAGGGAGTGGCCTCTCGCAGAAACAGTTGTTTTTACAAAGCAAGTAGTAATTATAATAATTGAGTTACCGACCGTACTTGGTTTTCCAAATTTTACACCTTTGCCCCTCGCACTCCGTCCCTACTCTCTAAACAAAAGGAAAAAACAAACAAAAGACGGTTGAAAAAAATATATCAAGAAACCCAAATTGGAAGGAAAGAAGGAAGGAAGGATTTCCCTGTTCATTCCATCGCTCCTCCCTCGCTGTGATCCCCACCCTTTCTATTCTGTAATAAATAAAACACGGTAAGAGCAGTTCCTCCTCCTCCACTATTACCATTACCATTATTATTATTATTATTTTTCTATCATTTGTTGTAATTGTTTCCGCGTCGTGGCCTCCCTCTCCTCTCCTCTCTACAGAAAGAGAAACAGAGAGAAGAAGAAGATTAGAGACAGAGAACCGTTGGGCGGAGCATTTCATAATTAATAATACACAGCACAACAGTAGCAGACGACGACGAAATTGTAATAAGAATAATCTTTTCCGAAAGAGCCTCAGATCGGTTGGGTTTTTATCTCTCACTCCATTTATTTCTGTTTCTAGATCTCTAATCTTCTCCTCTTCCTCCTATTTTTCTATCCTATCTATAATAATTCTAGGGTTTCTGTATTCCTCCACTAGGGAATATGGGCGCGGAGGAAAATAAGGAGACAGCCGCCGATAGTCAAGACTCATCATCACTTGCCGTTAAGAAGAAGCGAAGCGGCAATCGTGGAGGTATTCTATCCCGTGTTTGGAAGGCTGTCTTTAGACCTCACGGTGACGATTTCGAGAAGAGACTGCAGCACATTTTTAAGGAAGAGGCTGCTGTTTTATCTAGAGTCAATCGGAGATCCCGCAATCGGAGGAAGATCACTCGTCATCTCATTTTTTTCTCTGTCCTTTTTGAGGTCTAACTAACTTCTTCTTTCTTTCTTTATTTGTACTATCTAGCTAGGTAGCTAATATTTTTTTGGGTTTAGGCTCTAACTAATAATGATAATAATTTATGTTCTTGTTATAATAAATCCATCCGTCCTCCAGGTTATTGCAGTCGTTTATGCTATCTTGGCCACAAGATCAATGGATTTGAATTGGAAGATGAGGGCTTTTCGAGTTTTACCAGTGTTTCTTCTGCCTGCTTTATCATCCCTTGCTTATTATGCCTTTGTAAGCTTCACCAGGATGTGTAAGTCTCCCTCCCTCCCGAACTTTATTTATCTATTTATTTCTTCTGCTTCCTTGCCAGGGTAGTTTACTGGTTGTCATCCTTTTCATACCACTTATTTCAGTTAAATAACTATTCTCTGTACAATAATAACTCAATCTATCTAAGTCCTTTTGTTTATGGTCCAGTCAGTCAACGGAAATCATGATTCGTTGGTGCTATTTTCATTTACCTTTGATTTTCTTAATACTGGCATCCTGTTTTACTATTACTGTTTCTTTGTGAATCTAGTTACTTTTCTCGGTCTATACTTTGGAGATTTGCCCTCCTCTCTTTTCCTGGCACATTTTAGGAACCCATTCTCTATCTACAACTCAAGGTGCAAGACCAGGCATGTTGAATTGTAACATCCATTAATTAGTTCTAGGGTAGCATCCCTATTGAGGCTTTTACACTGTACTGCCAACCAACACATCATATTTAGGGTTCTGTCAACTATGTTTCAACCTGACTGGTATTTTATTTTTATATGTGCTCCTATGATCATGCAGGTGATCACAGAGATCAAAAAACTCTGGAGAGGCTTCAGGCTGAAAGGCAAGAGAAGATTGATGAACTTAAAGAGAAGACAAATTATTATTCGACTCAGCAGCTCATTCAGGTCTACAACTTAAGTTGATGCACGTGTATTGCCATTTTCTCCATGAGATTTCCCTTCAGATGTTATTAATCCTTTGGAAAGATGAGGATGTGGATGACTTTCCTCCTCCTTTAGTGGTTCTTAAATTGGAAAGCAATTGAAAAGTTTGTCAAATTTCTTGTTCATGGAAAGTGTCTCTAAGATGTTTTTGTTGAGTAAATGCTTGGTTCACTAATGTACTAACTTAGGTGGCAGTTGCTGCATCATCTAGGATTAAAACATTATCACATCAGTTACCATCCTATCTTTGCAATAAATAAAATCATATCTCTATAAAGTTTCATGGTGAGGTGGGGTTTGGAGAATTAAGGATTCTAGATGTAGGACTGCAATCATGCTTGGTTAGGTGCTTGTTTTAGAAGAAGTTGAGGTTGTTGTTGTACCTGTGAACTGTAACCCTAGGTGCTGTAGCAAGAAAGAAATCGAATAAAAAGGGAAGGAAGAAAATATCATTTAGAGAAAAGAGAAGGATAGCAATTGATCTAGGTTTGCAGCCATTGGCCACAAGTAATCAATATTCTAAGGATCAAATGGAATATGTACTCTTTTATGCACAAAAGCCTTTGTAGTTCTAAAACAAATAGCAAATAGAAAATAAAATCATGAATAAGAGGAAACTCCTTATTAGTATTATAATATCCTAAATAAACTAGAACTCCTTGATATGGACTAGCATTCTTAGGATTTTTTTTTTTTTTTACTTTTAATTAAGAAATGTCATGTAAAGGAATGATCCCTAAAATTCTCTCTTTGATGACTTCAAGATTGGTATTGAAATCTTAAGAACTACTATCAGGAAAAATACTATTATTCTTTTGCTTGACATTCCAATTTCAAAATCATAAGTCTTTTTAACAAAAATAGACAACAACCTGTATTTTTTTTTCTCAAGGACCAGACAATGGAAACATTAATTTTCACACATTGTATGCTTATATGTCTGCATCAACAAAGCTAGGGATAATGAGGCAATGTGAAGATTAATTAGCAAGATTTTGGCTAGATATATTGAGAATTGCTTGATTATGCTGTAACATTGAGATAGACTTGTGCATTGATCCCCTAAAATTCTTAGGTGTTTATGCCCCAAACACTACGAAGATAGTTACTTTCCACAAAATCATAAAGGTTACAAATACCAATAGTTATCACTCTGAAAGTAGGAGAAAAGATATAACAGAAGTAGTGATAGTTCTAATATTTTATGCTGATTCCAGGGTTAAACCATTGATATTCCTTTTGTAATTTTAAATTTTAATAATATTTTTAGATCACATAGCAGCAGTTGCTTTGTTTGCTATATAAGTTAGTAAATATCATTACTAAATATGCTGGGAATGCTAGCAACGCACTCTGCGGAGTAATTGCAATGCAGAAAAGGAGGAGTATCTTGGGGAAGCAAACAAGTGAAACAAAATTGATCCTGAAGAACATGAATTGAATTATAAGACGAGACAAAGTTTGATGATTTGACAGCTCAGGATGCTTGTACTAGCACTGTCCTGCTTTCCCTAGTCGTTACATCGACCCCACTTTTTCTGTGGCATCTCTGCTGCAGTGCCTCAATATCTAATCCGTTAACTTGTTTGTTATGATACAATTTATAGTGACTGCCTCCAGCCCATGTGAGAATGGTCCAATTTGGCCCATTGGGTATCTTGAATGTTTGTTGCTTTGCGAGAGTTTTGGGATCTGGAAATGTTAAAGATGAAATGATTTGTTAGTGAATGCAATCAGTTGTGTTATACTTTAGGAGGCATGCTATCAACAAGATTTGTAAAGAACATTTTCATTATTTTGAAAATGTGCCGTGGTATCTTTGAGTATCTGCAAATTGTTACTTGGTGTGAATCGTTTATTTTTCCTGACATGGGGGCATACCTTTTTGTATGCAGAGATATGATCCTGACCCAGCAGCTAAGGCAGCTGCTGCAAGTGTCCTTGCATCTAAGCTGGGTGCAGATTCTGGCTTGAAAGTGTACATGGAAGATGAATCTAAGTCAACTCTTCCTACAGGGAAGAGTAATGATGTTGAGCTTGTGCAAGCTAGTGGACTCAGAAATAGAAAGCAAGTGCAGGCAAGGTCCAGTAGTGCAGGGAGCACTCTGGTGCACAATTCTGATGAAGAAATGCCACTTTCTGTGCAAAGAGAAGGTCTTCTGACATCTGAGCACAATCAGCTTGTTGTTGAGCATTATACTCCACAGGGATATACTGTATATGATGGGGGATGGCTTGCTCGAATTGCTGCATTGCTTGTGGGCGAGGATCCAACACAATCATATGCACTGATATGTGGCAACTGCCATATGCACAATGGTGAGTGGACTATTTCGTGCCATTTTTAATTTCAGAACAATCTTCTCTATAGTTGTAGAACTGCATTTTGAATACTAGCCACCAGCTTTTTAACGGTCACAACTTGTGATTGCATGCGCACGCGAGCATAATCAAGATAGTCATGTGTAGTGCTGCGGTTGACGTGACAAATATAACTTCTTAGCATTATCGATTCCAGGGCTTGCCAGGAAGGAGGATTTTCCATTCATTACATATTACTGCCCACATTGTCGTGCCCTAAACCAGCCAAAACAACTAGAAGAGCATGTTTCTGGTTCTAGTTCCCCCGATTTGAGCACTTTGAGGAAAGGGAGGGGGGGCAGTGCTGAACCCATCAGCAATGCCGGTGATTCTCGGAGTGAGGATAGTATGCTTGCAAGTAACAACTGTGATGGAGGTGGTTGTGAGATTGAGGAAGTAACAGAGACGATAGCATCAAGGGAGGTTACTAGTTAAGACTGGAGCTATGGAATCAGAGACGAGGTTCTGTCATGTGCAGCCTTAAATCTGACCTTGAGGGTTTGGGACTTGCTGGTTTGTGTGGATTTTCGATCGTGCCTGCCATGTAACAAGCAGCAGCAACTTCCATGGTATTTATGAGTGAGTTCTTTTCGTGGCCAATGATATATCAAATTGTCTTATTGTTACCAGCACTGGAGTTGTTTTTATAAGAAAATATAAGCGGATGACAAAAAAATCAGTTACAACTAGCAAGCTGAAGTTGATTAAGATCCTGTTTGGTGATTACAACGAGCAAGCTAAAGCTGATTTAAGAGCTTGTCTGGTATTTGACTAAGAGCCTGTTTGGTACTGGATGAAGATTATTTTTCAAAATGTTTTGATCTAATATTTTTATTTTTAAAATTTTATTTTTAACATTAACATGTCAAAATAATTTGAAAACATAAAAAAAATATTAATTTTAAATGAAAGGATATTTTTTTAAAAGTATTTTTAAAATACAAAAAATAATCTACTGAAAAAAAAATGGCCTACTTTAATAATACTAGTCTACAATTAAAATGTAACAGGAAATAAACTTTAATAGAGAGGCCCAAATACTAGTATGGAAATACTTTTATTATTAGAAAAAGGAAGACGAGAAGAGTATAAAATATTAATTTTCATTTGACTTTGAACTGGTGTTCGAAAAGGTCTGGCAACTAATATAGATAAGTGGCCTTGAAATTAAGGGAATTTTAAACGGTCCATTTTATCATGTCAAAGAATGCAATCGGCCTGTGGAGACAGTCCTCACGGGGCCCACTGGACCCGTTTTATCATGTTAAAGAATGCGATCGGCCTGTGGAAACAGTCCTCATCGGCCCCCCCGGACCCGTTTTAACATGTCAAAGAATGCAATCGGCCCGTGGAAACAGTACCTTTTATTTCAATTTTCTCCTAGTTTGAAGTTAATTTCCCCCCTTTTGATAAAATACACACCACTCACTCTTTCAGTATAAGGAAGCGAAACAATTAAAGAAGAAGTAGAAAAAGGAAAGTAATTGTTCAATATTCAAAGGGTGCGGATGGAGGATTATGCACATTGAGAAGAGGAAAAAATGGGTTTTGGCTTAGGAATTGCGTAAGGTCGAAGTGAGCTGAGAAAATAAGATGCTGATAATCATTTGGGCACATGAATGAATGCTAGCACCTAGTATAATAATAATAATAATAATAATAATAATAGTAATAATAATTTGAGCACATGAATGGATGGATGGATCCAAGAAAAAGAAAATAAGAAAACGCCCCCTTCCTTCCTTTCTTTCCACACTGGCTCTCCGTTTAAAGCATCAAGTAAGGCATTTGAAAAAATATACAAAAAGAGAAACCCAAATTTGAAGGAAGTAAGGAAGGAAGGAAGAGACATTTTCTCCTTTCTTCCCATTCATGTCATCGCTGTGCCCTGTTCTATCATCAACCACCAACCATCCATCGTAGAACCAACAACAGTAGAAGAGTAGGAGGAGGAGGAAGAGGAGTATTATCAGTTTCAAAATTAAAGAAGAGCTTTTGATCGGGTAGTTTTCCAACTCTTTCTTTCTGCTTTTTATTTTTATTTCCATTACAATTCTCTCCAGATCTTTAATCTTCTTTTCTTTATCTTATCAATAACTATAACAATTGTATTCCACAGCCAGACAGTTGAGCAAAGCGAAGAACGATGGGAAGGGAGGACACCAAGGAGACAGCAGGCATAGCCGATAACGATTCTGTTAAACAGATGCGGATGAGCGGCAGCGGAGGTTTCCTATCCCGTCTTTGGAAGGCTGTCTTTAGACCGCACGGCGACGATTTCGAGAAGAGATTGCAACACATTTCTAAGGAAGAGGCTGCTGTTTTAGCTAGAATCAATCGGAGATCCCGAACTCGGAGGAACATCATTCGCCATCTTATTGTTTTCTCTGTCCTTCTTGAGGTCTTTATTCAATTTATTTGCACCAGAGCTACCAATCTATCCAATATTATTTTAGGTACTAATATTTGTTGAAATCCATCCATCCATTTAGGTTATCGCAGTCGGCTATGCTATTATGACAACAAGATCAATGGATTTGAATTGGAAGATGAGATCTTTTCGAGTCTTACCAATGTTTCTTCTGCCTGCTTTATCATCCCTTGCTTATTCTGCCTTTGTAAGGTTCACCAGGATGTGTAAGCCACTCCCCCCCACTCCCCCCCCCCCCCCCCCCCCCCCAGTTTATACTATTATGCGCTAGCAGGGTTTACTGATGATAACACAGAGATTTGTAATTTCAATTAAATAACCATTCTATGCACATTAACAATTCAATATAAATCTTGTCCTTTTGTGTGTTGTCGGTCGGTCGAAGGAAAGCATGATATTTTGGTGTTATTGTCAATTATTTTCTGATTTTGTTAGTGCTGGTTTCTTGTTTTACTATTGCTTTGCGCATTTTTCGTTTCGAATGTCTCAGTCTCTACATTTGACTATTACTTATTCAGATTTCCCCCTCCTCTTGTGTCTCCCTCTTCGCTTTTCATTTTAGGAATCCCATCCCTATCTACAACTTAACATACAAGACCAGGCTTGTTGAATTGTAACATCCATTAATGTGTTCCAGAAAAGCATTCCCATGGATGCTTTCCAATGTGATGTCAAACCAGATCATCGTATTTTAGGTTTCTGTCAACTTGATTGGTAATATTTTAGGTTTCTGTCATGAAGGTGATCGCAGAGATCAAAACACTCTGGAGAGGCTTCGGGCTGAAAGGCAAGCGAAAATTGATGAACTTAAGGAGAAGACAAATTACTATACGACACAGCAGCTAATTCAGGTAACAGTAATAAATTGTTGCTGTATTTGTATTGTTATGTTGTCCTTGGGGTTTACCTTGGGATGCTCATATCCTTTTGGAAGATGAGGATATGGGCAATCTTCCACCTTTTGTGCTTCTTGAATTGGAAAACTGGAAAGTCTGTCAAGTTTCTCCTCCATGGAAAACGAGAGTTAGATCTTTTTATGGAGTAATGCTTGGCTCACAAACACAATTTCTAATACTATTTTACTACCCTAGGTGGTAGTCTCTGCATTTTCTAGAATTAAAATGTTCATCACATCAGTTTCCTTTCCAGCTTTTAATTATATAAAAATTTCATGATTAACTGGATTTGGAGAATTAAGGATTTAGGTGTAAGACTTTAGTTACTTGAATAAAGGTGGATTCGGTCCTTGTTTTAGAAGCTGAGGTTGTTGTTGTATCTGGAATTGCAACTTTAGGCGCTCTATCAAGAATGGAATTGTAGAAAGGAAAAGAAAGAAAATACCCTTTGGAGAAAAGAGAGTTAAATATTCGATGTTGGTTTGCAGCCCTTAGTCTCAAGGATCAGAATTGTAAGGATTACATGGAATAGGCTCTCCTTTTGTAGTCGCAAAAAAACCTTTGTAGCTCCAAACCACCCAGGAAATAGAGATAGAAAATCATGAATAAGTGAAACTACTAATATTCTAGTATCATAAATAAACTGTTTGTCTTGTATTTAATCTAGAACTCCAGCTAGCATTACAAGAGAAACTTGTTTTTTATATATTGTTTTAGTATTAAGAAATGTAATGTTAAGGAATAATTCCTAAATCTCTCTCTCTGGGCAGATCAAAGTGAATATTGAAATCTTAAGAACCTCTATTAGTAAAAATACCAAACTTCATTTGCTTGATATTCCAATTTTAAAATGACAAGTCGTGCTAACAAAAATAGACAACAATCTGCCTTTTTTTCCTTAGAGAACAGACACAAGACGCATCAATATTCATTCATTGCATGCTTGCCTGCCTGCCTGCATCAATAAAGCTATAGGGACAATGAGGAAATGTGAAGGAAGATTAATTAGCTAGATTCTGGCTGGATATAATTAGAATTGCTTAGTTAACGATACTCTCTTATGTACAAACCCCTCAAAGCCTGTAGGTGTTAGGTCCCAAACACAGCACTGTGATAGTTACTCTTAGCAAAATCACAAAGGTCATAAAAACCTATGGTCATTGTTCTGAGTGTAGGAAAAAAGATACAACAGCGATGGCAACAATAGTTCTAAATTTCTAATATTGTGCGCTGCTCTATGGTCGAGAGTTCTCGGACCAAACCATAGGTTACTAATTATTTTTAGATGATGGAGCAACAATTGCTTTGTTTGCTATATAAGTTACTAAATATTGTTTTTAAGTATGCTGGGGTTCCTAGCATTGTGTTTTTGAGTAATTGCAATGCAGATAAGGAGCGTTCTCAAAGAAGCAAATGAGTGAAACCAAATTGATCCAAAGAACTTGAATTGAATTGTCATAGGAGACAAAGGTTGATGTTTTGACTACTCAGGATGCTTGTACTAGCACATTCCTGCTTTCCTTGGGTGCTACATTAACCCAACTTTTTCTGCAGAATCCTTTATCCAGTGCCTTCATATCTAATTAGTTGAACTGCTTTGTTAAGACTCCTACCCATGTGAGAACAGATCATTTTGGCTCACTTGGGATTTTGGTTTTATCCTGAAGTGTCTTGCATGGTTGGGTCCTAATCACTCCGTATATATAACTCAGCGAGTCACTAACTCTCCTATGTTTTCCAACCTGGATACTAGATTGTATGTTGCCTTGGGGTGTTGCTGGAGTTTTGGGGGCTGGAAATGTTATGCATTAGAAGGCTTGTTATTAACAACATCTTGAATAACATACAACATTATTTTTGGGTACCTGCAAATTGATAGTTGGTATGGACCTTTTCTTTTCCCTTATTACATTGCCGCAAACCCTTTTGTATGCAGAGATATGATCCTGACCCAGCAGCCAAGGCAGCTGCTGCAACTGTCCTTGCATCTAAGCTGGGTGCAGATTCTGGCTTGAAAGTTTATTTGGGAGATGAATCTAAGCCTACTACTCCTAAAGGGAAGAGTAATGATGTTGAGTTTGTACAAAGTAGTGGACTAAGAAATAGAAAGCAAGTGCTCACAAGGTCTAGTAGTGTAGGGAGCACTCTGGTGCAGCACTCTGGGGAAGAAATGCCACTTTCTGTACAAAGTGAAGGTCCTCTGACACCTGAGCATAATCAGCTTGTTGTTGAGCATGACAATTTGCAGGGATATACTGCTAATGATGGGGGATGGGTTGCTCGAATTGCAGCATTACTTGTGGGCGAGGATCCAACACAATCATATGCACTGATATGTGGCAACTGCCATATGCACAATGGTGAGTGGACTATTGTTTATTTTGAAACAATCTTCTTTTTATGGGCTTGCTATAGTTTTAGAACTGCATTTTGAATACTAGCCACCAGCTTTTTAACGGTCACAACTTGTGATTGCATGCACACTTGAATATAAAGATGGTCATGTGTAGAGCTGTGGTTGACGTGTTTGGTAACATGACAAATATAACTTCTTAGCATTATCGATTCCAGGGCTTGCTAGGAAGGAGGATTTCCCATTCATTACATATTACTGCCCACATTGTCGTGCCCTGAACCAGCCAAAACAACTAGAAGAACATGTTTCTGGTTCTAGTTCCCCCAATTTGAGCACTTTGAGGAAAGGGAGGGGGGGCAGTGCTGAACCCATCAGCAATGCCGGTGATTCTCGGAGTGATGATAGTATGCTTGCAAGTAACAGCTGTGATGGAGGTGGTTGTGAGATTGAGGAAGTAACAGAGACGATAGCATCAAGGGAGGTTACTAGTTAAGACTGGAGCCATGCAATTAGAGGTGAGGTTCTGTCATGTCCAGCCTAAAACCTCACCCTAAGGGTTTGGGACTTGCTGGATTGTAGTGGATTTTTGATCGGTCTGCCATGCAACAAGCAGCAACACCTTGCATGATACTTCTGAGGGAGTACTTTTCGTGGCCAATGATATGTGAATAGATCAAATTGTCTTTATTGATATAGTGTTACTGTGGAAGAATTGTTGTCATACGATTTTCTTTATTTTTGTCAATGGTTTTATGATTTTATCAATTTTTTATAAGCCTGTCCTTAGGAGCTAGAAAGGACATTGGCGGAGTAAACGAAGACAGGAATGAAGTGAGCTAGAAAGGCTGAAAAATATAAACGCAACATTAAAATCTGTGTAAAAACAAAGCCCCCTTAATGATTTTGCAGTTTATTTATCCTTTGATAGGCTTAGGACAAGTCCAACGGGAGAGATATCACATCACAGAAGGCAAAGCAAATTTTTTGAGATTTTGGCTATTTTTATTCTTTTTTGCATTGAAAATATTTGTTTTTATTTTTATTCAAAAATAAGAGTAAAAAATTATATATAAAATTAATAATTATATTGTTGGAGGGTTTTTTTAAAATAATTATTTAATTATATAATCTATTCTTATTAATTGTATAATTAATTATATAATTAAACTACATACAAAATAATTGTACTATGTTTAAAATAATATAAAAAATAACTCTCCAAAATAGCTTTTACCATTGGAAAACATATCAATAAAAAACCATATATACATTATTCAAAGAGCCATTTTAGAAATTTGGCTCTCCAAAATGACTTTTACTATTAAACTTGCTCTAATAACCCAATTCTAAATTTGTGTTTTTTTTTTGTTATAAGCAAACACAAATTTATGGTCGAGGAAGTTTTTGGGTTGTGTTTTTAAGTAAGTTACTATATAATTTTTTTGTTAAGAGTCCAATTGGTCATAGACTAGAGCTATACTGCCTCTCATCCTCTAAAATCAATAAAAAGATTTCCCCACGCAATCAACAAAAATAAAAATAAATTTATCTACAAAGATTGGGTTGTGGGGGACTACCAGGTTAGGTTACGGGTGTTTAACATTATATTTCAAAAGTATTTTTTTAAAAATTGATTTTTGTTATTTTTATTTTAAAATATTTTTTTAGTGTTTTTAGATTATTTTGATAAATTGAAGTAAAAAATAATTTTTTAAAAATAAAAAATATTAATTTGACGCATTTCTAAATGAAAAGTACTTTAAAAAATATCAACCACACTCTCAAACAAGCACTTAACATGCTATTTTGAGCACTACGAGGTTGATGACTCCAACAATAACATGTTGAGCACTTAACTTTCTAGCCAACACATTAATGTCATTATATTATCACTAGTTTCATTAACTTCCATCCACTATTAAACATCCATAATAGAAAGTAATCAATATGATTAAGATGATCAAATTTTACAAAGACATGTAATAAAGTTTTCCAACCATGTAGAGTTTAAAAGTAGAGATAAGATCAAAGAATATAATTTCAACAATACAAACAAATGCCATTAGTTTCCAAACCAGAAAACTAATAAATTAATATCCTAACCATCAAACACATTGACGCCATTAATTTCCAGACCAAGAAACTAATAAATAAAAACTCTAATAGGTTGTTAGACACATTAATATCATTAGTTTCCAAACTAGAACTAATCTCTTAATATTTTGGCCATCGGATACGCAAACAACATTAGGTTGACATCAAACACGCAAACTAATCTATTAAAATCTCAGCCATCAAACACCTTGACACCATTAGTTTTCAAACCAGGAAACTAATCAATTAAAATCTTGACCACCAGACACGCTGACACCATTTGTTTCCAAACTAATCAAATAAAAATCTCAGTCTTTAGACACATTGACACCATTAGTTTCCGATCCAGGAAACTAATCAATTAAACTCTTGTTTTCAATTCATTATATACATAGGATGTAATGGATATACTTACGAGGCATAAGATGCCTACGATTACACGCCAAATACTCATTTCCATTCAAATAATATCATGACTAATTTGATGCATATGAATTCACACAAGGTGCTCATAGTTATTTAGTTGAATATTTGACAACAACAATAATATGTGACCGGACAAGACAATTATGAGTTGACTCTATTGATTAGTTAATGGTCAAATATTAAGTTAGCTATATTGAAAAAGTTTAATGGGAAAAAAATAACTTAAACACGTCTCATGTGTGCAAAAGTAATGGACGGTTTGTGATAAATTAAAAATAATGTAAACAAACATGGAAAATAATTACAAGGAAAATTTTGAAATATGTCATAAATAGATGTATAAACTATTAAGTTAGAAGAATATTGGAATGTATTATCAACGAGCATGAAGAATAATTAAGTTGAATTCAATGGGTATTAGCCTTCGATTTCTGACCTGGTTGGTCTTGTCATATCCAAGCCTTTTTTAATTGGTATTAGGCTTAAATTTTATGGGTAAAAGACTTTTTCCCCGAGCATGATTGAACTGGCTTGTTTGAGGGGGTATTAGCCTTTGATTTTGGGACATATTGATCCTGACTCGACTAGCCCCATTTCAATGGGTATTAGACTTAGACTTCTTACCTGGTTGGTCTTGTCATATCCACGCCCTTTTTAGTTGGTATTAGCCTTAAATTTTCAATTCATTATATACATAGGATGTAATGGATATACTTACGAGGCATAAGATGCCTACGATTACACGCCAAATACTCATTTCCATTCAAATAATATCATGACTAATTTGATGCATATGAATTCACACAAGGTGCTCATAGTTATTTAGTTGAATATTTGACAACTACAATAATATGTGATCGGACAAGACAATTATGAGTTGACTCTATTGATTAGTTAATGGTCAAATATTAAGTTAGCTATATTGACAAAGTTTAATGGGAAAAAAATAACTTAAACACGTCTCATGTGTGCAAAAGTAATGGACGGTTTGTGATAAATTAAAAATAATGTAAACAAACATGGAAAATGATTACAAGGAAAATTTTGAAATATATCATAAATAGATGTATAAACTATTAAGTTAGAAGACTATTGGAATGTATTATAAACGAGCATGAAGAATAATTAAGTTGAATTCAATGAGTATTAGCCTTCGATTTCTGACCTGATTGGTCTTGTCATATCCAAGCCTTTTTTAATTGGTATTAGGCTTAAATTTTATGGGTAAAAGACTTTTTTCCCGAGCATGATTGAACTGGCTTGTTTGAGGGGGTATTAGCCTTTGATTTTGGGACATATTGATCCTGACTCGACTAGCCCCATTTCAATGGGTATTAGACTTAGACTTCTTACCTGGTTGGTCTTGTCATATCCAAGCCCTTTTTAGTTGGTAATAGCCTTAAATTTTATGGGTAATAAACTTTTCCCCTAGCATGATTGAACTTGCTTGTTTGAGGGGGTATTAGCCTTGGATTTTGGGATATATTGATCCTAACTCGACTAGCTCCATTTCAATGGGTATTAGACTTAGATTTCTGACTTGGTTGGTCTTGTCATATCCAAGCCCTTTTTAGTTGGTATTAGCCTTTAATTTCATGGGTAATAAAATTTTCCTCTAGCATGATTGAACTTGCTTGTTTGAGGGGGTATTAGCCTTGGATTTTGGGACATATTGATCCTGAGTCGACTAGCCCCATTTCAATGGGTATAAGACTTAGATTTCTGACCTGGTTGGTCTTGTCATATCCAAGCCCTTTTTAGTTGGTATTAGCCTTAAATTTTATGGGTAATAAAATTTTTCCCTAGCATGATTGAACTTGCTTGTTTGAGGGGGTATTAGCCTTGGAATTTGGGACATATTGATCCTCAATCGACTAGCCCTATTTCAATGGGTATTAGATTTGATTTCTCACATGGTTGGTCTTGTCATATCCAAGCCCCTTTTTAGTTGGTATTAGCCTTAAATTTTATGGGTAATAAACTTTTCCCCTAGCATGATTGAACTTGCTTGTTTGAGGGGGTATTAGCCTTGGAATTTGGGACATATTGATCCTCAATCGACTAGCCCCATTTCAATGGGTCTTAGATTTGATTTCTCACCTGGTTGGTCTTGTCATATCCAAGCCCTTTTTAGTTGGTATTAGCCTTAAATTTTATGGGTAATAAACTTTTCCCCTAGCATGATTGAACTTGCTTGTTTGAGGGTGTATTAGCCTTGGATTTTGGGACCTATTGATTCTCACTCGACTAGCCCCATTTGAATGGGTATTAGCCATAGATTTCTGACCTTTTTTGTCTTGTCATTTCCAAGCCCTTTATAGTTGGTATTAGGCTTAAACTTTATAGGTAAAAGACTTTTCCCCTGAGCATGATTGAACTGGCTTGTTTGCGGGGGTATTAGCCTTGGAATTTGGGACATATTGATCCTCACTCGACTAGCTCCATTTCAATGGGTATTAGACTTAGATTTCTGACGTGGTTGGTCTTGTCATATCCAAGCCCTTTTTAGTTGGTATTAGCCTTAAATTTTATGGGTAATAAACTTTTCCCCTAGCATGATTGAACTTGCTTGTTTGAAGGGGGGTAATAGCCTTGGAATTTGGGACATATTGATCCTCACTCGACTAGCTCCATTTCAATGGGTATTAGCCTTAGATTTCTGACCTGGTTGGTCTTGTCATATCCAAGCCCTTTTTAGTTGGTATTAGCCTTTAATTTTATGGGTAATAAACTTTTCCCCTAGCATGATTGAACTTGCTTGTTTGAGGGGGTATTACTCTTGGATTTTGGGACATATTGATCCTGAGTCGACTAGCCCCATTTCAATGGGTATTAGACTTGATTTCTCACATGGTTGGTCTTGTCATATCCAAGCCCTTTTTAGTTGGTATTAGCCTTTAATTTTATGGGTAATAAACTTTTCCCCTAGCATGATTGAACTTGCTTGTTTGAGGGGGTATTACTCTTGGATTTTGGGACATATTGATCCTGAGTCGACTAGCCCCATTTCAATGGGTATTAGACTTACATTTCTGACCTAGTTGCTCTTGTCACATCCAAGCCCTTTTCAGTTGGTATTAGCCTTAAATTTTATGGGTAATAAAGTTTTCCCCTAGCATGATTGAACTTTCTTGTTTGAGGGGGTATTAGCCTTGGATTTTGGGACATATTGATCCTGTCTTCACTAGCCACATTTTAATGGGTATTAGACTTAGATTCTGACCTGGTTGGTCTTGTCATATCCAAGCCCTTTTAGTTGGTATTAGCCTTAAATTTTATGGGTAAAAGACTTTCCCCCCGAGCGTATTTGAACTGGCTTGTTTGAGGGGGTATTAGCCTTGGATTTTGGGACATATTGATGCTTACTCGACTAGCCCCATTTCAATGGGTATTAGCCTTCGATTTCTGACGTGGTTGGTCTTGTCATATCCAAGCCCTTTTTAGTTGGTATTAGTCTTAAATTTTATGGGTAAAAGACTTTTGCCCCGAGCATGATTGATCTAGCTTGTTTGAGGGGGTAATAGTCTTGGATTATGGGACATATTGCGCCTGACTCGAGAAGCCCCGTTTCAATGGGTATTAGACTTAGATTTCGTACCTGGTTGGTCTTGTCATATCCAAGCCCTTTTTAGTTGGTATTAGGCTTAAATTTTATGGGTAAAAGAGTTTTCCCTCAAGCGTGATTGAACTGTCTTCTTTGAGGGGTATTATCCTTGGAATTTGGGACATATTGATCCTGACTCGACTAGCCCCATTTCAATCGGTATTATCCTTCGATTTCTGACGTGGTTGGTCTTGTCATATCCGAGCCCTTTTTAGTCGGTATTAGCATTAATTTTTATGGGTAAAATACTCTTCCCCCGAGCATAATTGAACTGGCATGATTGAGGGGGTGTTAGCCTTGGATTTTGGGACATATTGATCCTGACACGACTAGCTCCATTTCAATGGGTATTAGCCTTCGATTTATGACGTGGTTGGTCTTGTCATATCCAAGCCATTTTAGTCGGTATTAGCCTTAAATTTTATGGGTAAAAGACTCTTCCCCCGAGCATGATTGAACTGGTTTGTTTGATGGGGTATTAGCCTTGGATTATGGGACATATTGCGCCTGACTCGAGTAGCCCCGTTTCAATGGGTATTAGACTTAGATTTCTTACCTGGTTGGTCTTGTCATTTCCAAGCCCTTTATAGTTGGTATTAGGCTTAAACTTTATAGGTAAAAGACTTTTCCCCCGAGCATGATTGAACTGGCTTGTTTGCGGGGGTATTAGCCTTGGAATTTGGGACATATTGATCCTCACTCGACTAGCTCCATTTCAATGGGTATTAGACTTAGATTTCTGACGTGGTTGGTCTTGTCATATCGAAGCCCTTTTTAGTTGGTATTAGCCTTAAATTTTATGGGTAAAAGACTCTTCCCCGAGCATGATTGAACTGACTTGTTTGATGGGGTATTAGCCTTGGATTTTAGGACATATTGATCCTGACTCGACTAGCTCCATTTCAAAGGGTATTAGCCTTCGATTTGTTAACTGGTTGGTCTTGTCTTATCCAAGCCCTTTTTAGTTGGTATTATGCTTAAATTTTATGGGTAAAAGACTTTTCCCCCTCGCATGATTGAATTGGCTTGTTTGAGGGGGGTATTAGCCTTGGAATTTGGGACATATTGATCCTTACTCGACTAGCCCCATTTCAATGGGTATTAGCCTTCGATTTCTAAAGTGGTTGGTCTTGTCATATCCAAGCCCTTTTAAGTTGGTATTAGGCTTAAATTTTATGGGTAAAAGATTTCTCCCCCAAGCATGTTTGAACTGGCTTGTTTGAGGGGGTATTAGCCTTGGATTTTGGGACATATTGATCCTGACTCGACTAACCCCAGTTCAATGGGTATTAGACTTAGATTTCGAACCTCGTTTGTCTTGTCATATCCAAGCCCTTTTAAGTTGGTTATAACCTTAAATTTTATGGGTAAAAGACTTTTCCCCCCGAGCATGATTGGTTTAAGGGGGTATTAGCGTTGGATTTGGGACATTGATCCTGACTCGACTAGCCCATTTCAATGGCTATTAGCCTTCGATTTCTGACGTGGTTGGTCTTGTCATATCCAAGCCCTTTTTAGTTGGTATTAGTCTTAAATTTTATGGGTAAAAGACTTTTCCCCCGAGCATTATTGAACTGGGTTGTTTGAGGGGGTATTAGCCTTGGATTTTGGGACATATTGATCCTGACTCGACGAGCTCCATTTCAATGGGTATTAGCCTTCCATTTCTTACCTGGTTGGTCTTGACATATCCAAGCCCTTTTTAGCGGGTATGAGGCTTAAATTTTATGGTAAAAGACTTTTCCCCCGAGCTTGATTGAATTGGCTTGTTTGAAGGGGTATTAGCCTTGGAATTTGGGACATATTGATCCTGACTCGACTAGCCCCATTTCAATGGGTACTATCCTTCGATTTCTGACGTGGTTGGTCTTGTCATATGCAAGCCCTTTTTAGTCGGTATTAGCCTTAAATTTTGCGGGTAAAATACTCTTCCCCCGACCATGATGGAACTGGCATGATTGAGGGGGTGTTAGCCTTGGATTTTGGGACATATTGATCCTGACACGACTAGCCCCTTTTCAATGGGTTTTAGCCTTCGATTTCTGACCTGGTTGGTCTTCTCATATCCAAGCCCCTTTAAGTTGGTATTAGTCTTAAATTTTATGGGTAAAAGTCTTTTCCCCCGAGCATGATTGAACTGGCTTGTTTGAGGGGGTATTAGCCTTGGATTTTGGGACATATTGATCGTGACTCCACTAGCCCCATTTCAATGGATATTAGACTTCGATTTCTGACCTAGTTGGTCTTGTCGTATCCAACCCTTTTCTAGTTGGTATTAGCCTTAAATTTTCAAGACTTTTCCTCCGAGCATGATTGAACTAGTTTTTTAAGGGTGTATTAGCCTTAGAATTTGGGACATATTGATCCTGACTCGACTAGCCCCATTTCAATGGGTATTAGCCTTCGATTTCTGACGTCGTTGGTCTTGTCATATCCAAGCCCTTTTTAGTCGGTATTAGCCTTAAATTTTATGGGTAAAATACTCTTCCCCCGAGCATGATTGAACTGGCATGTTTGAGGGCGTGTTAGCCTTGGATTTTGGGACGTATTGATCCTGACTCGACTAGCTCCATTTCAATGGGTATTAGCCTTCGATTTCTTACCTTGTTGGTCTTGTCATATCCAAGCCGTTTTGAGTGGGTATTAGTCTTAAATTTTATAGGTAAAAAACTTTTCCCCCGAGCAGGATTGAACTGGCTTGTTTGAAGGGGTATTACCCTTGGAATTTGGGACATATTGATCCTGACTCGAGTATCTCCATTTCAATGGGCATTAGCCTTCGATTTCTGAAGTGGTTGGTCTTGTCATATCCAAGCCCTTTTAAGTTGGAATTAGGCTTAAATTTTATGGGTAAAAGATTCTCCCCCGAGCATGATTGAACTGACTTGTTTGATGGGGTATTAGCCTTGGATTTTGGGACATATTGATCCTGACTCGACTAGCTCCATTTCAAAGGGTATTAGCCTTCGATTTGTTAACTGGTTGGTCTTGTCTTATCCAAGCCCTTTTTAGTTTGTATTATGCTTAAATTTTATGGGTAAAAGACTTTTCCCCCTCGCATGATTGAATTGGCTTGTTTGAGGGGGTATTAGCCTTGGAATTTGGGACATATTGATCCTTACTCGACTAGCCCCATTTCAATGGGTATTAGCCTTCGATTTCTAAAGTGGTTGGTCTTGTCATATCCAATCCCTTTTAAGTTGGTATTAGGCTTAAATTTTATGGGTAAAAGATTTCTCCCCCAAGCATGTTTGAACTGGCTTGTTTGAGGGGGTATTAGCCTTGGATTATGGGACATATTGATCCTGACTCGACTAACCCCAGTTCAATGGGTATTAGACTTAGATTTCTAACCTCGTTGGTCTTGTCATATCAAGCCCTTTTAAGTTGGTTATAACCTTAAATTTTTTGGGTAAAAGACTTTTTTCCCGAGCATGATTTCTTTGAGGGGGTATTAGGATTGAATTTTAGTACATATTTATCCTGAATCGACTAGCCAAATTTCAATGGGTATTAGCCTTCGATTTCTGACATGGTTGGTCTTGTCATATCCAAGCCCTTTGTAGTTGGTTTTAGTCTTAAATTTTATGGGTAAAAGACTTTTCCCCCGAGCATGATTGAACAGGCTTGTTTGAGGGGGTATTAGCCTTGGATTTTAAGACATATTGATCCTGACTCTACTAGCTCCATTTAAATGGGTATTAGCCTTCGATTTCTGACCTAGTTGGTCTTGTCGTATCCAACCCTTTTTTAGTTGGTATTAGCCTTAAATTTTCAAGACTTTTCCTCCGAGCATGATTGAACTAGTTTTTTTGAGGGTGTATTAGCCTGGAATTTGGGACATATTGATCCTGACTCGACTAGCCCATTTCAATGGGTATTAGCCTTTGATTGCTTACCTGGTTGGTCTTGTCATACCCAAGCCCTTTTTAGTTGTTATTAGTCTTAAATTTTATGGGTAAAAGAGTTTTCCCCCGAGCATGATTGAACTGGCATGTTTGACGGGGTGTTAGCCTTGGATTTTGAGACATATTAATCCTATCTCAACTAGCTCCATTTCAATGGCTATTAGCCTTCGATTTCTTACCTGGTTGGTCTTGTCATATCCAAGCCCTTTTTAGTTGGTATTAGTCTTAAATTTTATGGGTAAAAGACTTTTCCCCCGAGGTTGATTGAACTGGCTTGTTTGAGGGGGTATTAGCCTTTGATTTTGGGACATATTGATCCTGACTCGACTAGCTCCATTTAAATGGGTATTAGCCTTCAATTTCTGACCTAGTTGGTCTTGTCGTATCCAACCCTTTTTTAGTTGGTATTAGCCGTAAATTTTCAAGACTTTTCCTCCGAGCATGATTGAACTAGCTTTTTTGAGGGTGTATTAGCCTTGGAATTTGGGACATATTGATCCTGACTCGACTAGCCCATTTCAATGGGTATTAGCCATTGATTTCTTACCTGGTTGGTCTTGTCATACCCAAGCGCTTTTTAGTTTGTATTAGTCTTAAATTTTATGGGTAAAAGAGTTTTCCCCCGAGCATGATTGAACTGGCATGTTTGACGGGGTGTTAGCCTTGGATTTTGAGACATATTGATCCTGACTCAACTAGCTCCATTTCAATGGCTATTAGCCTTCGATTTCTTACCTGGTTGGTCTTGTCATATCCAAGCCCTTTTTAGTGGCTATTAGTCTTAAATTTTATGGGTAAAAGACTTTTCCCCCGAGCAGGATTGAACTGGCTTGTTTGAGGGGGTATTAGCCTTGGAATTTGGGACATATTGATCCTGACTCGAGTATCCCCATTTCAATGGGTATTAGCCTTCGATTTCTGAAGTGGTTGGTCTTGTCATATCCAAGCCAATTTAAGTTGGTATTAGGCTTAAATTTTATGGGTGAAAGAGTTCGCCCGCGAGCATGATTGAACTGGCTTGTTTGAGGGGGTATTAGCCTTGGATTTTGGAACATATTGATCCTGACTCGACTAACCCATTTCAATGGGTATTAGACTTAGATTTTAACCTCGTTGGTCTTGTCATATCCAAGCCCTTTTAAGTTGGTTATAACCTTAAATTTTATGGGTAAAAGACTTTTCCCCCGAGCATGATTTGTTTGAGGGGGTATTAGCGTTGGATTTTAGGACATATTTATCCTGAATCGACTAGCCCTATTTCAATGGGTATTAGCCTTCAATTTCTGATGTGGTTGGTCTTGTCATATCCAAGCCCTTTTTAGTTGGTATTAGTCTTAATATTTTGGGTAAAAGACTTTTCCCCCGAGAATGATTGAACTGGCTTGTTTGAGGGGGTATTAGCCTTGGATTTTGGGACATATTGATCCTGACTCGACTAGCTCCATTTAAATGGGTATTATCCTTCAATTTCTGACCTAGTTGGTCTTGTCGTATCCAACCCTTTTTTAGTTGGTATTAGCCTTAAATTTTCAAGACTTTTCCTCCGAGCATGATTGAACTAGCTTTTTTGAGGGTGTATTAGCCTTGGAATTTGGGACATATTGATCCTAACTCGACTAGCCCATTTCAATGGGTATTAGCCTTCGATTCCTTACCTGGTTAATCTTGTCATATCCAAGCCCTTTTTAGTTGGTATTAGTCTTAAATTTTATGGGTAAAAGAGTTTCCCCCCGATCATGATTGAACTGGCATGTTTGACGGGGTGTTAGCCTTGGATTTTGCGACATATTGATCCTGACTCAACTAGCTCCATTTCAATGGCTATTAGCCTTCGATTTCTTACCTTGTTGGTCTTGTCATATCCAAGCCCTTTTTAGTGGGTATTAGTCTTAAATTTTATGGGTAAAAGACATTCCCCCGAGCAGGATTGAACTGGCTTTTTTGAGGGGGTATTAGCCTTGGAATTTGGGACATATTGATCCTGACTCGACTAGCCACATTTTAATGGGTATTACCCTTCGATTTCTGACGTGGTTGGTCTTGTCAAATCCAAGCCCTTTTTAGTTCGTATTAGTCTTAAATTTTATAGGTAAAAGACTTTTCCCCCAATCATGATTGAACTGCCTTGTTTGAGGGGGTATTAGTCTTGGATTTTGGGACATATTGATCCTGACTCGACTAGCTCCATTTAAATGGGTATTAGCCTTCGATTTCTGACCAAGTTGGTCTTGTCGTATCCAACCCTTTTTTAGTTGGTATTAGCCTTAAATTTTCAAGACTTTTCCTCCGAGCATGATTGAACTAGCTTTTTTGAGGGTGTATTAGCCTTGGAATTTGGGACATATTGATCCTGACTCGACTAGCCCCATTTCAATGGGTATTAGCCTTCGATTTCTTACCTGGTTGGTCTTGTCATATCCAAGCCCTTTTTAGTTGTTATTAGTCTTAATTTTTATGGGTAAAAGACTTGTCCTCCAAGAATGATTGAAGTGGCTTGTTTGAGGGGGTATTAGCCTTGGAATTTGGGACGTATTGATTCTGACTCGACTAGCCCCATTTCAATGGGTGTTAGACTTCGATTTCTTACCTGGTCGGTCTTGTCATATCCAAGCGCTTTTTAGTCGGTATTAGCCTTAAATTTTAGGGGTAAAATACTCTTCCCCCGAGCATGATTGAACTGGCATGTTTGAGGGGGTGTTAGCCTTGTATTTTGGGAAATATTGATCATGACTGGACTAGCTCCATTTCAATGGGTATTAGCCTTCGATTTCTTACTTGGTTGGTGTTGTCATATCCAAGCCCTTTTTAGTCGGTATTAGTCTTAAATTTTACGGGTAAAAGACTTTTGCCCCGAGCATGATTGATCTGGCTTGTTTGAGTGGGTATTATCCTAGGATTATGGGACATATTGATCCTGAGTCGACTAGCCCCATTTCAATGGGTGTTAGCGTTTGATTTCTGACCTTTTTGTTCTTTTCATATCCAGGCCGTTTTTAGTTGGTATTAGGCTTAGATTTTATGGGTAAAAGACTTTCCCCCCCGAGCATGATTGAACTGGCTTGTTTGAGGGGTATTAGTCTTTGATTTTGGGACATATTGATCCTGACTAGACTAGCCCCATTTAAATAGGTATTAGCCTTTGATTTTGGGACATATTGATCCTGACTCGACTATCCCCATTTCAATGGGTATTAGCCATTGATTTTGGGACGTATTGATCCTGACTTGACTACCCCATTTCAATGGGTATTAGCCTTTGATTTCTGACCTTTTTGATATTTTCATATCCAAGCCCTTTTTAGTTTGTATTAGGCTTAGATTTTTTGGGTAAAAGACTTTTCCCCCGAGCATGATTGAACTGGCTTGTTTGAGGGGGTATTAGACTTGGATTTTGGGACATATTGATCCTGACTCGAGTAGCCCCATTTCAATGGATATTAGCCTTCGATCTGTGACCTTTTTGGTCTTGTCATATCCAAGCTCTTTTTAGTTGGTATTAGGCTTAAATTTTATGGGTAAAAGACTTTTCCCCCGAGCATGATTGAACTGGCTTGTTTGAGGGGGTATTAGCCTTGGATTTTGGGACATATTGATCCTGACTCGACTAGCCCCATTTCAATGGGTATTAGCCTTCAATTTCTGACCTTTTTTGTCTTGTCATATCCAAACCCTTTTTAGTTGATATTAAGGTTAAATTTTATGGGTAAAAGACTTTTCCCCCGAGCATGATTGAACTTGCTCGTTTGATGTTGTATTAGGATTTGATTTTGGGACATATTGATCTTTACTCGAGTAGCCCCATTTCAATGGGTATTAGCCTTCGATTTCTGACGCTTTTTGTCTTGTCATATCCAAGCCCTTTTTAATTTCTATTAGGGTTAGATTTTATGGGTAAAAGACTTTTCCCCCCGAGCATGATTGAACTGGCTTGTTTGAGGGGGTATTAGCCTTTTATTTTGGGACATATTGATCCTGACTCGAGTAGCCCCATTTCAATGGGTATTAGCCTTTGATTTCTGACCTTTTTGGTCTTTTCATATCCAAGCACTTTTTAGTTGGTATTAGGCTTAGATTTTTTTGGTAAAAGACTTTTTCCCCGAGCATGATTGAACTGGCTTGTTTGAGGGTGTATTAGACTTGGATTTTGGGACATATTGATCCTGACTCGAGTATCCCCATTTCAATGGGTATTAGCCTTCGATCCGTGACCTTTTTGGTCTTGTCATATCCAAGCTCTTTTTAGTTGGTATTAGGCTTAAATTTTATGGGTAAAAGACTTTTCCCCTGAGCATGATTGAACTGGCTTGTTTGAGGGGGTATTAGACTTGGATTTTGGGACATATTGATCCTCATTCGAGTAGCCCCATTTCAATGGGTATTAGGATTCGATATCTGACCTTTTTGGTTTGTTCATATCCAAGCCCTTTTTAGTTGGTATTAGGTTTAGATTTTTTGGGTAAAATACTTTTCCCACGAGCATGATTGAACTGGCTTGTTTGAGGGGTATTAGCATTGGATTTTGTGACATATTGGTCCTGACTCTACCAGCCCCATTTCAATGGGTATTAGCATTCGATTTCTGATGTTTTTTGTCTTGTCATATCCAAGCCCTTTTTAGTTGGTATTAGGCTTAGATTTTATGGGTAAAAGACTTTTCCCCCGAGCATGATTGAACTGGCTTGTTTGAGGGGGTATTAGCCTTGGATTTTGGGACATATTGATCCTGACTCGACTAGCCCCATTTCAATGGGTATTAGCCTTTGATTTCTGACCTTTTTGGTCTTTCATATCCAAGCCCTTTTTAGTTGGTATTAGGTTAGATTTTATGGGTAAAAGACTTTTCCCCCGAGCATGATTGAACTGGCTTGTTTGAGGGGGTATTAGCCTTGGATTTTGGGACATATTGATCCTGACTCGACTAGCCCCATTTCAATGGGTATTAGCCTTTGATTTCTGACCTCTTTGGTCTTTTCATATCCAAGCCCTTTTTAGTTGGTATTAGGCTTAGATTTTATGGGTAAAAGACTTTTCCCACGAGCATGATTGAACTGGCTTGTTTGAGGGGTATTAGCCTTGGATTTTGGGACATATTGATCCTGACTCGACTAGCCCCATTTCAATGGGTATTAGCCTTTGATTTCTGACCTCTTTGGTCTTTTCATATCCAAGCCCTTTTTAGTTGGTATTAGGCTTAGATTTTATGGGTAAAAGACTTTTCCCCCGAGCATGATTGAACTGGCTTGTTTGATGGGGTATTAGACTTGGATTTTGGGACATATTGATCCTGACTCGAGTAGCCCCATTTCAATGGGTATTAGGATTCGATATCTGACCTTTTTGGTCTGTTCATATCCAAGCCCTTTTTAGTTGGTATTAGGTTTAGATTTTTTGGGTAAAAGACTTTTCCCCGAGCATGATTGAACTGGCTTGTTTGAGGGGTATTAGCATTGGATTTTGGGACATATTGATCCTGACTCGACTAGCCCCATTTCAATGGGTATTAGCCTTTGATTTCTGACCTCTTTGGTCTTTCATATCCAAGCCCTTTTTAGTTGGTATTAGGCTTAGATTTTATGGGTAAAAGACTTTTCCACGGAGCATGATTGAAGTTGCTCGTTTGATGTGGTATTAGCCTTTGATTTTGGGACATATTGATCCTGACTCGACTAGCCCCATTTCAATGGGTATTAGCCTTTGATTTCTGACCTCTTTGGTCTTTTCATATCCAAGCCCTTTTTAGTTGGTATTAGGCTTAGATTTTATGGGTAAAAGACTTTTCCCCCGAGCATGATTGAACTGGCTTGTTTAATGGGGTATTAGACTTGGATTTTGGGACATATTGATCCTCACTCGAGTAGCCCCATTTCAATGGGTATTAGGATTCGATATCTGACCTTTTTGGTCTGTTCATATCCAAGCCCTTTTTAGTTGGTATTAGGTTTAGATTTTTTGGGTAAAATACTTTTCCCACGAGCATGATTGAACTGGCTTGTTTGAGGGGTATTATCATTGGATTTTGGGACATATTGATCCTGACTCGACTAGCCCCATTTCAATGGGTATTAGCCTTTGATTTCTGACCTCTTTGGTCCTTTCATATCCAAGCCCTTTTTAGTTGGTATTAGGTTTAGATTTTTTGGGTAAAAGACTTTTCCCCCGAGCATGATTGAACTGGCTTGTTTGATGGTTTATTAGCCTCGGATTTTGGGACATATTGATCCTGTCTCGACTAGCCCCATTTCAATGGGTATTAGCCTTTGATTTCTGACCTCTTTGGTCTTTTCATATCCAAGCCCTTTTTAGTTGGTATTAGGCTTAGATTTTATGGGTAAAAGACTTTTCCCCCGAGCATGATTGAACTGGCTTGTTTAATGGGGTATTAGACTTGGATTTTGGGACATATTGATCCTCACTCGAGTAGCCCCATTTCAATGGGTATTAGGATTCGATATCTGACCTTTTTGGTCTGTTCATATCCAAGCCCTTTTTAGTTGGTATTAGGTTTAGATTTTTTGGGTAAAATACTTTTCCCACGAGCATGATTGAACTGGCTTGTTTGAGGGGTATTAGCATTGGATTTTGGGACATATTGATCCTGACTCGACTAGCCCCATTTCAATGGGTATTAGCCTTTGATTTCTGACCTCTTTGGTCCTTTCATATCCAAGCCCTTTTTAGTTGGTATTAGGTTTAGATTTTTTGGGTAAAAGACTTTTCCCCCGAGCATGATTGAACTGGCTTGTTTGATGGTTTATTAGCCTCGGATTTTGGGACATATTGATCCTGTCTCGACTAGCCCCATTTCAATGGGTATTAGCCTTTGATTTCTGACCTCTTTGGTCTTTTCATATCCAAGCCCTTTTTAGTTGGTATTAGGCTTAGATTTTATGGGTAAAAGACTTTTCCCCCGAGCATGATTGAACTGGCTTGTTTGATGGGGTATTAGACTTGGATTTTGGGACATATTGATCCTCACTCGACTAGCCCCATTTCAATGGGTATTAGATTCGATTTCTGACCTTTTTGGTCTTGTTCATATCCAAGCCCTTTTTAGTTGGTATTAGGCTTAGATTTTTTGGGTAAAAGACTTTTCCCCGAGCATGATTGAACTGGCTTGTTTGAGGGGTATTACTTGGATTTTGGGACATATTGATCCTGACTCGACTAGCCCCATTTCAATGGGTATTAGCCTTTGATTTCTGACCTCTTTGGTCCTTTCATATCCAAGCCCTTTTTAGTTGGTATTAGGTTTAGATTTTTTGGGTAAAAGACTTTTCCCCCGAGCATGATTGAACTGGCTTGTTTGATGGTTTATTAGCCTCGGATTTTGGGACATATTGATCCTGACTCGACTAGCCCCATTTCAATGGGTATTAGCCTTTGATTTCTGACCTCTTTGGTCTTTTCATATCCAAGCCCTTTTTAGTTGGTATTAGGCTTAGATTTTATGGGTAAAAGACTTTTCCCCCGAGCATGATTGAACTGGCTTGTTTGAGGGGGTATTAGACTTGGATTTTGGGACATATTGATCCTCACTCGACTAGCCCCATTTCAATGGGTATTAGCCTTCGATTTCTGACCTTTTTGGTCTTGTCATATCCAAGCCCTTTTTAGTTGGTATTAGGCTTAGATTTTATGGGTAAAAGACTTTTCCCCCGAGCATGATTGAACTGGCTTGTTTGAGGGGGTATTAGCCTTGGATTTTGGGACATATTGATCCTGACTCGACTAGCCCCATTTCAATGGGTATTAGCCTTTGATTTCTGACCTCTTTGGTCTTTTCATATCCAAGCCCTTTTTAGTTGGTATTAGGCTTAGATTTTATGGGTAAAAGACTTTTCCCCCGAGCATGATTGAACTGGCTTGTTTGAGGGGGTATTAGCCTTGGATTTTGGGACATATTGATCCTGACTCGACTAGCCCATTTCAATGGGTATTAGCCTTTGATTTCTGTTTTTGGTCTTTTCATATCCAAGCCCTTTTTAGTTGGTATTAGGCTTAGATTTTATGGGTAAAAGACTTTTCCCCCGAGCATGATTGAACTGGCTTGTTTGAGGGGGTATTAGCCTTGGATTTTGGGACATATTGATCCTGACTCGACTAGCCCCATTTCAATGGGTATTAGCCTTGATTTCTGATTTTTGGTCTTTTCATATCCAAGCCCTTTTTAGTTGGTATTAGGCTTAGATTTTATGGGTAAAAGACTTTTCCCCCGAGCATGATTGAACTGGCTTGTTTGAGGGGGTATTAGCCTTGGATTTTGGGACATATTGATCCTGACTCGACTAGCCCCATTTCAATGGGTATTAGCCTTTGATTTCTGACCTCTTTGGTCTTTTCATATCCAAGCCCTTTTTAGTTGGTATTAGGCTTAGATTTTATGGGTAAAAGACTTTTCCCCCGAGCATGATTGAACTGGCTTGTTTGAGGGGGTATTAGCCTTGGATTTTGGGACATATTGATCCTGACTCGACTAGCCCCATTTCAATGGGTATTAGCCTTTGATTTCTGACCTTTTGGTCTTGTCATATCCAAGCCCTTTTTAGTTGGTATTAGGCTTAGATTTTATGGGTAAAAGACTTTTCCCCCGAGCATGATTGAACTGGCTTGTTTGAGGGGGTATTAGCCTTGGATTTTGGGACATATTGATCCTGACTCGACTAGCCCCATTTCAATGGGTATTAGCCTTTGATTTCTGACCTTTTGGTCTTTCATATCCAAGCCCTTTTTAGTTGGTATTAGGCTTAGATTTTATGGGTAAAAGACTTTTCCCCCGAGCATGATTGAACTGGCTTGTTTGAGGGGGTATTAGCCTTGGATTTTGGGACATATTGATCCTGACTCGACTAGCCCCATTTCAATGGGTATTAGCCTTTGATTTCTGACCTCTTTGGTCTTTTCATATCCAAGCCCTTTTTAGTTGGTATTAGGCTTAGATTTTATGGGTAAAAGACTTTTCCCCCGAGCATGATTGAACTGGCTTGTTTGAGGGGGTATTAGACTTAGATTCTGGGACATATGGATCGTGACTCGACTAGCCTCATTTCAATGGGTTAATTTGGTCTTGTCATATCCAAGCCCTTTTTAGGTGGTAGTAGGCTTAAATTTTATGGGTAAAAGACTTTTCCCCCGAGCATGATTGAACTGGCTTGTTTGATGGGGTATTAGCCTTGGATTTTGGGACATATTGATCCTGACTCGACTAGCCCCATTTCAATGGGTATTAGCCTTTGATTTCTGACCTCTTTGGTCTTTTCATATCCAAGCCCTTTTTAGTTGGTATTAGGCTTAGATTTTATGGGTAAAAGACTTTTCCCCCGAGCATGATTGAACTGGCTTGTTTGAGGGGGTATTAGACTTGGATTTTGGGACATATTGATCCTGACTCGACTAGCCCCATTTCAATGGGTATTAGCGTTTGATTTCTGACCTCTTTGGTCTTTTCATATCCAAGCCCTTTTTAGTTGGTATTAGGCTTAGATTTTATGGGTAAAAGACTTTTCCCCCGAGCATGATTGAACTGGCTTGTTTGAGGGGGTATTAGCCTTGGATTTTGGGACATATTGATCCTCACTCGAGTAGCCCCATTTCAATGGGTATTAGGATTTGATTTCTGACCTCTTTGGTCTTTTCATATCCAAGCCCTTTTTAGTTGGTATTAGGCTTAGATTTTATGGGTAAAAGACTTTTCCCCCGAGCATGATTGAACTGGCTTGTTTGAGGGGGTATTAGCCTTGGATTTTGGGACATATTGATCCTGACTCGACTAGCCCCATTTCAATGGGTATTAGCCTTTGATTTCTGACCTCTTTGGTCTTTTCATATCCAAGCCCTTTTTAGTTGGTATTAGGCTTAGATTTTATGGGTAAAAGACTTTTCCCCCGAGCATGATTGAACTGGCTTGTTTGAGGGGGTATTAGCCTTGGATTTTGGGACATATTGATCCTGACTCGACTAGCCCCATTTCAATGGGTATTAGCCTTTGATTTCTGACCTTTTGGTCTTTTCATATCCAAGACCTTTTTAGTTGGTATTAGGCTTAGATGTTTTGGGTAAAAGACTTTTCCCCCGAGCATGATTGAACTGGCTTGTTTGAGGGGGAATTAGTCTCGGATTTTGGCACATATTGATCCTGACTCGACTAGCCCCATTTCAATGGGTATTAGCCTTTGATTTCTGACCTCTTTGGTCTTTTCATATCCAAGCCCTTTTTAGTTGGTATTAGGCTTAGATTTTATGGGTAAAAGACTTTTCCCCCGAGCATGATTGAACTGGCTTGTTTGAGGGGGTATTAGCCTTGGATTTTGGGACATATTGATCCTGACTCGACTAGCGCCATTTCAATGGGTATTAGCCTTTGATTTCTGATCTTTTTGGTCTTTTCATATCCAAGACCTTTTTAGTTGGTATTAGGCTTAGATGTTTTGGGTAAAAGACTTTTCCCCCCGAGCATGATTGAACTGGCTTGTTTGAGGGGGTATTAGCCTTTGATTTTGGGACATATTGATCCTGACTCGACTAGCCCCATTTCAATGGGTATTAGCCTTTGATTTCTGAACCTTTTGGTCTTTTCATATCCAAGCCCTATTTAGTTGGTATTAGGCATAAATTTTTTGGGTAAAAGACTTTTCCCCCGAGAATGATTGAACTGGCTTGTTTGAGGGGGTATTAGACTTGGATTTTGGGACATATTGATCCTGACTCGACTAGCCCCATTTCAATGGGTATTAGCCTTTGATTTCTGACCTCTTTGGTCTTTTCATATCCAAGCCCTTTTTAGTTGGTATTAGGCTTAGATTTTATGGGTAAAAGACTTTTCCCCCGAGCATGATTGAACTGGCTTGTTTTGAGGGGGTATTAGCCATGGATTTTGGGACATATTGATCCTGACTCGACTAGCCCCATTTCAATGGGTATTAGCCTTTGATTTCTGACCTCTTTGGTCTTTTCATATCCAAGCCCTTTTTAGTTGGTATTAGGTTTAGATTTTTTGGGTAAAATACTTTTCCCCCGAGCATGATTGAACTGGCTTGTTTGAGGGGGTATTAGCCTTGGATTTTGGGACATATTGATCCTGACTCGACTAGCCCCATTTCAATGGGTATTAGCCTTTGATTTCTGACCTCTTTGGTCTTTTCATATCCAAGCCCTTTTTAGTTGGTATTAGGTTTAGATTTCTTGGGTAAAATACTTTTCCCCCGAGCATGATTGAACTGGCTTGTTTGAGGGGGTATTAGCCTTGGATTTTGGGACATATTGATCCTGACTCGACTAGCCCCATTTCAATGGGTATTAGCCTTTGATTTCTGAACCTTTTGGTCTTTTCATATCCAAGCCCTTTTTAGTTGGTATTAGGCTTAGATGTTTTGGGTAAAAGGCTTTTCCCCCGAGCATGATTGAACTGGCTTGTTTGAGGGGGTATTAGCCTTGGATTTTGGGACATATTGATCCTGACTCGACTAGCCCCATTTCAATGGGTATTAGCCTTTGATTTCTGACCTTTTTGGTCTTTTCATATCCAAGCCCTTTTTAGTTGGTATTAGGCTTAGATGTTTTGGGTAAAAGACTTTTCCCCCGAGCATGATTGAACTGGCTTGTTTGAGGGGGTATTAGCCTTGGATTTTGGGACATATTGATCCTGACTCGACTAGCCCCATTTCAATGGGTATTAGCCTTTGATTTCTGACCTTTTTGGTCTTTTCATATCCAAGCCCTTTTTAGTTGGTATTAGGCTTAGATTTTTTGGGTAAAAGACTTTTCCCCCGAGCATGATTGAACTGGCTTGTTTGAGGGGGTATTAGCCTTGGATTTTGGGACATATTGATCCTGACTCGACTAGCCCCATTTCAATGGGTATTAGCCTTTGATTTCTGACCTTTTTGGTCTTTTCATATCCAAGCCCTTTTTAGTTGGTATTAGGCTTAGATTTTTGGGTAAAAGACTTTTCCCCCGAGCATGATTGAACTGGCTTGTTTGAGGGGGTATTAGCCTTGGATTTTGGGACATATTGATCCTGACTCGACTAGCCCCATTTCAATGGGTATTAGCCTTTGATTTCTGACCTTTTGGTCTTTTCATATCCAAGCCCTTTTTAGTTGGTATTAGGCTTAGATTTTTGGGTAAAAGACTTTTCCCCCGAGCATGATTGAACTGGCTTGTTTGAGGGGGTATTAGCCTTGGATTTTGGGACATATTGATCCTGACTCGACTAGCCCCATTTCAATGGGTATTAGCCTTTGATTTCTGACCTTTTTGGTCTTTTCATATCCAAGCCCTTTTTAGTTGGTATTAGGCTTAGATTTTTGGGTAAAAGACTTTTCCCCCGAGCATGATTGAACTGGCTTGTTTGAGGGGGTATTAGCCTTGGATTTTGGGACATATTGATCCTGACTCGACTAGCCCCATTTCAATGGGTATTAGCCTTTGATTTCTGACCTTTTTGGTCTTTTCATATCCAAGCCCTTTTTAGTTGGTATTACGCTTAGATTTTTGGGTAAAAGACTTTTCCCCCGAGCATGATTGAACTGGCTTGTTTGAGGGGGTATTAGCCTTGGATTTTGGGACATATTGATCCTGACTCGACTAGCCCCATTTCAATGGGTATTAGCCTTTGATTTCTGACCTTTTGGTCTTTTCATATCCAAGCCCTTTTTAGTTGGTATTAGGCTTAGATTTTATGGGTAAAAGACTTTTCCCCCGAGCATGATTGAACTGGCTTGTTTGAGGGGGTATTAGCCTTGGATTTTGGGACATATTGATCCTGACTCGACTAGCCCCATTTCAATGGGTATTAGCCTTTGATTTCTGACCTTTTTGGTCTTTTCATATCCAAGCCCTTTTTAGTTGGTATTAGGCTTAGATTTTATGGGTAAAAGACTTTTCCCCCGAGCATGATTGAACTGGCTTGTTTGAGGGGGTATTAGCCTTGGATTTTGGGACATATTGATCCTGACTCGACTAGCCCCATTTCAATGGGTATTAGCCTTTGATTTCTGACCTTTTGGTCTTTTCATATCCAAGCCCTTTTTAGTTGGTATTAGGCTTAGATTTTTGGGTAAAAGACTTTTCCCCCGAGCATGATTGAACTGGCTTGTTTGAGGGGGTATTAGCCTTGGATTTTGGGACATATTGATCCTGACTCGACTAGCCCCATTTCAATGGGTATTAGCCTTTGATTTCTGACCTTTTGGTCTTTTCATATCCAAGCCCTTTTTAGTTGGTATTAGGCTTAGATTTTATGGGTAAAAGACTTTTCCCCCGAGCATGATTGAACTGGCTTGTTTGAGGGGGTATTAGCCTTGGATTTTGGGACATATTGATCCTGACTCGACTAGCCCCATTTCAATGGGTATTAGCCTTTGATTTCTGATGTTTTTGGTCTTTTCATATCCAAGCCCTTTTTAGTTGGTATTAGGCTTAGATTTTATGGGTAAAAGACTTTTCCCCCGAGCATGATTGAACTGGCTTGTTTGAGGGGGTATTAGCCTTGGATTTTGGGACATATTGATCCTGACTCGACTAGCCCCATTTCAATGGGTATTAGCCTTTGATTTCTGACCTTTTGGTCTTTTCATATCCAAGCCCTTTTTAGTTGGTATTAGGCTTAGATTTTTGGGTAAAAAACTTTTCCCCCGAGCATGATTGAACTGGCTTGTTTGAGGGGGTATTAGCCTTGGATTTTGGGACATATTGATCCTGACTCGACTAGCCCCATTTCAATGGGTATTAGCCTTTGATTTCTGACCTTTTTGGTCTTTTCATATCCAAGCCCTTTTTAGTTGGTATTAGGCTTAGATTTTATGGGTAAAAGACTTTTCCCCCGAGCATGATTGAACTGGCTTGTTTGAGGGGGTATTAGCCTTGGATTTTGGGACATATTGATCCTGACTCGACTAGCCCCATTTCAATGGGTATTAGCCTTTGATTTCTGTTTTTGGTCTTGTCATATCCAAGCCCTTTTTAGTTGGTATTAGGCTTAGATTTTATGGGTAAAAGACTTTTCCCCCGAGCATGATTGAACTGGCTTGTTTGAGGGGGTATTAGCCTTGGATTTTGGGACATATTGATCCTGACTCGACTAGCCCCATTTCAATGGGTATTAGCCTTTGATTTCTGACCTTTTGGTCTTGTCATATCCAAGCCCTTTTTAGTTGGTATGAGGGTTAGATTTTTGGGTAAAAGACTTTTCCCCCGAGCATGATTGAACTGGCTTGTTTGAGGGGGTATTAGCCTTGGATTTTGGGACATATTGATCCTGACTCGACTAGCCCCATTTCAATGGGTATTAGCCTTCGATTTCTGACCTTTTTGGTCTTTTCATATCCAAGCCCTTTTTAGTTGGTATTAGGCTTAGATTTCTTGGGTAAAATACTTTTCCCCCGAGCATGATTGAACTGGCTTGTTTGAGGGGGTATTAGCCTTGGATTTTGGGACATATTGATCCTGACTCGACTAGCCCCATTTCAATGGGTATTAGCCTTTGATTTCTGACCTTTTTGGTCTTTTCATATCCAAGCCCTTTTTAGTTGGTATTAGGCTTAGATTTTATGGGTAAAAGACTTTTCCCCCGAGCATGATTGAACTGGCTTGTTTGAGGGGGTATTAGCCTTGGATTTTGGGACATATTGATCCTGACTCGACTAGCCCCATTTCAATGGGTATTAGCCTTTGATTTCTGACCTTTTTGGTCTTTTCATATCCAAGCCCTTTTTAGTTGGTATTAGGCTTAGATTTTTTGGGTAAAAGACTTTTCCCCCGAGCATGATTGAACTGGCTTGTTTGAGGGGGTATTAGACTTGGATTTTGGGACATATTGATCCTGACTCGACTAGCCCCATTTCAATGGGTATTAGCCTTCGATTTCGAATGTTTTTGGTCTTGTCATATCCAAGCCCTTTTTAGTTGGTATTAGGCTTAGATTTTATGGGTAAAAGACTTTTCCCCCGAGCATGATTGAACTGGCTTGTTTGAGGGGGTATTAGCCTTGGATTTTGGGACATATTGATCCTGACTCGACTAGCCCCATTTCAATGGGTATTAGCCTTCGATTTCTGACTTTTTGGTCTTTTCATATCCAAGCCCTTTTTAGTTGGTATTAGGCTTAGATTTTTGGGTAAAAGACTTTTCCCCCGAGCATGATTGAACTGGCTTGTTTGAGGGGGTATTAGCCTTGGATTTTGGGACATATTGATCCTGACTCGACTAGCCCCATTTCAATGGGTATTAGCCTTCGATTTCTGATGTTTTTGGTCTTGTCATATCCAAGCCCTTTTTAGTTGGTATTAGGCTTAGATTTTATGGGTAAAAGACTTTTCCCCCGAGCATGATTGAACTGGCTTGTTTGAGGGGGTATTAGCCTTGGATTTTGGGACATATTGATCCTGACTCGACTAGCCCCATTTCAATGGGTATTAGCCTTCGATTTCTGATGTTTTTGGTCTTTCATATCCAAGCCCTTTTTAGTTGGTATTAGGCTTAGATTTTATGGGTAAAAGACTTTTCCCCCGAGCATGATTGAACTGGCTTGTTTGAGGGGGTATTAGCCTTGGATTTTGGGACATATTGATCCTGACTCGACTAGCCCCATTTCAATGGGTATTAGCCTTGATTTCTGACTTTTTGGTCTTTTCATATCCAAGCCCTTTTTAGTTGGTATTAGGCTTAGATTTTATGGGTAAAAGACTTTTCCCCCGAGCATGATTGAACTGGCTTGTTTGAGGGGGTATTAGCCTTGGATTTTGGGACATATTGATCCTGACTCGACTAGCCCCATTTCAATGGGTATTAGCCTTCGATTTCTGACCTTTTTGGTCTTTCATATCCAAGCCCTTTTTAGTTGGTATTAGGCTTAGATTTTTTGGGTAAAAGACTTTTCCCCCGAGCATGATTGAACTGGCTTGTTTGAGGGGGTATTAGCCTTGGATTTTGGGACATATTGATCCTGACTCGACTAGCCCCATTTCAATGGGTATTAGCCTTCGATTTCTGATGTTTTTGGCCATTCCATATCCAAGCCCTTTTTAGTTGGTATTAGGCTTAGATTTTATGGGTAAAAGACTTTTCCCCCGAGCATGATTGAACTGGCTTGTTTGAGGGGGTATTAGCCTTGGATTTTGGGACATATTGATCCTGACTCGACTAGCCCCATTTCAATGGGTATTAGCCTTTGATTTCTGACTTTTTGGTCTTTTCATATCCAAGCCCTTTTTAGTTGGTATTAGGCTTAGATTTTATGGGTAAAAGACTTTTCCCCCGAGCATGATTGAACTGGCTTGTTTGAGGGGGTATTAGCCTTGGATTTTGGGACATATTGATCCTGACTCGACTAGCCCCATTTCAATGGGTATTAGCCTTCGATTTCTGATGTTTTTGGTCTTGTCATATCCAAGCCCTTTTTAGTTGGTATTAGGCTTAGATTTTATGGGTAAAAGACTTTTCCCCCGAGCATGATTGAACTGGCTTGTTTGAGGGGGTATTAGCCTTGGATTTTGGGACATATTGATCCTGACTCGACTAGCCCCATTTCAATGGGTATTAGCCTTGATTTCTGACCTTTTTGGTCTTTCATATCCAAGCCCTTTTTAGTTGGTATTAGGCTTAGATTTTATGGGTAAAAGACTTTTCCCCCGAGCATGATTGAACTGGCTTGTTTGAGGGGGTATTAGCCTTGAATTTTGGGACATATTTATCCTGACTCGACTAGCCCCATTTCAATGGGTATTAGCCTTCGATTTCTGATGTTTTTGGTCTTTTCATATCGAAGCCCTTTTTAGTTGGTATTAGGCTTAGATTTTATGGGTAAAAGACTTTTCCCCCGAGCATGATTGAACTGGCTTGTTTGAGGGGGTATTAGCCTTGGATTTTGGGACATATTGATCCTGACTCGACTAGCCCCATTTCAATGGGTATTAGCCTTCGATTTCTGATGTTTTTGGTCTTTCATATCGAAGCCCTTTTTAGTTGGTATTAGGCTTAGATTTTATGGGTAAAAGACTTTTCCCCCGAGCATGATTGAACTGGCTTGTTTGAGGGGGTATTAGCCTTGGATTTTGGGACATATTGATCCTGACTCGACTAGCCCCATTTCAATGGGTATTAGCCTTCGATTTCTGATTTTTGGTCTTGTCATATCCAAGCCCTTTTTAGTTGGTATTAGGCTTAGATTTTATGGGTAAAAGACTTTTCCCCCGAGCATGATTGAACTGGCTTGTTTGAGGGGGTATTAGCCTTGGATTTTGGGACATATTGATCCTGACTCGACTAGCCCCATTTCAATGGGTATTAGCCTTCGATTTCTGACGTTTTTGGTCTTTCATATCCAAGCCCTTTTTAGTTGGTATTAGGCTTAGATTTTATGGGTAAAAGACTTTTCCCCCGAGCATGATTGAACTGGCTTGTTTGAGGGGGTATTAGCCTTGGATTTTGGGACATATTGATCCTGACTCGACTAGCCCCATTTCAATGGGTATTAGCCTTCGATTTCTGATGTTTTTGGTCTTTCATATCCAAGCCCTTTTTAGTTGGTATTAGGCTTAGATTTTATGGGTAAAAGACTTTTCCCCCGAGCATGATTGAACTGGCTTGTTTGATGGGGTATTAGCCTTGGATTTTGGGACATATTGATCCTGACTCGACTAGCCCCATTTCAATGGGTATTAGCCTTCGATTTCTGACGTTTTTGGTTTCATATCCAAGCCCTTTTTAGTTGGTATTAGGCTTAGATTTTATGGGTAAAAGACTTTTCCCCCGAGCATGATTGAACTGGCTTGTTTGAGGGGGTATTAGCCTTGGATTTTGGGACATATTGATCCTGACTCGACTAGCCCCATTTCAATGGGTATTAGCCTTCGATTTCTGATTTTTGGTCTTGTCATATCCAAGCCCTTTTTAGTTGGTATTAGGCTTAGATTTTATGGGTAAAAGACTTTTCCCCCGAGCATGATTGAACTGGCTTGTTTGAGGGGGTATTAGCCTTGGATTTTGGGACATATTGATCCTCACTCGACTAGCCCCATTTCAATGGGTATTAGCCTTCGATTTCTGATGTTTTTGGTCTTGTCATATCCAAGCCCTTTTTAGTTGGTATTAGGCTTAGATTTTATGGGTAAAAGACTTTTCCCCCGAGCATGATTGAACTCGCTCGTTTGATGGGGTATTAGCCTTGGATTTTGGGACATATTGATCCTCACTCGACTAGCCCCATTTCAATGGGTATTAACCTTCGATTTCTGATGTTTTTGGTCTTTTCATATCCAAGCCCTTTTTAGTTGGTATTAGGCTTAGATTTTATGGGTAAAAGACTTTTCCCCCGAGCATGATTGAACTGGCTTGTTTGAGGGGGAATTAGACTTGGATTTTGGGACATATTGATCCTGACTCGACTAGCCCCATTTCAATGGGTATTAGCCTTCGATTTCTGACATTTTTGGTCTTCTCATATCCAAGCCCTTTTTAGTTGGTATTAGGCTTAGATTTTTTGGGTAAAAGACTTTTCCCCCGAGCATGATTGAACTGGCTTGTTTGAGGGGGTATTAGCCTAGGATTTTGGGACATATTGATCCAGACTCGAGCCCCATTTCAATGGGTATTAGCCTTCGATTTCTGATGTTTTTGGTCTTGTCATATCCAAGCCCTTTTTAGTTGGTATTAGGCTTAGATTTTATGGGTAAAAGACTTTTCCCCCGAGCATGATTGAACTGGCTTGTTTGAGGGGGTATTAGCCTTGGATTTTGGGACATATTGATCCTGACTCTACTAGCCCCATTTCAATGGGTATTAGCCTTTCGATTTCTCACGTTTTGGGTCTTTCATATCCAAGCCCTTTTTAGTTGGTATTAGGCTTAAATTTTATGGGTAAGAGACTTTTCCCCCGAGCATGATTGAACTCACTCGTTTGATGGGGTATTAGCCTTGGATTTTGGGACATATTGATCCTCACTCGACTAGCCCCATTTCAATGCGTATTAACCTTCGATTTCTGATGTTTTTGGTTTTCATATCCAAGCCCTTTTTAGTTGGTATTAGGCTTAGATTTTATGGGTAAAAGACTTTTCCCCCGAGCATGATTGAACTGGCTTGTTTGAGGGGGTATTAGCCTTGGATTTTGGGACATATTGATCCTGACTCGACTAGCCCCATTTCAATGGGTATTAGCCTTCGATTTCTGACGTTTTTGGTCTTGTCATATCCAAGCCCTTTTTAGTTGGTATTAGGCTTAGATTTTATGGGTAAAAGACTTTTCCCCCGAGCATGATTGAACTGGCTTGTTTGAGGGGGTATTAGCCTTTGATTTTGGGACATATTGATCCTGACTCGACTAGCCCCATTTCAATGGGTATTAGCCTTGATTTCTGACTTTTTGGTCTTTCATATCCAAGCCCTTTTTAGTTGGTATTAGGCTTAGATTTTATGGGTAAAAGACTTTTCCCCCGAGCATGATTGAACTCGCTTGTTTGAGGGGGTATTAGCCTTTGGATTTTGGGACATATTGATCCTGACTCGACTAGCCCCATTTCAATGGGTATTAGCCTTCGATTTCTGATGTTTTTGGTCTTGTCATATCCAAGCCCTTTTTAGTTGGTATTAGGCTTAGATTTTAAGGGTAAAAGACTTTTCCCCCGAGCATGATTGAACTGGCTTGTTTGAGGGGGTATTAGCCTTTGATTTTGGGACATATTGATCCTGACTCGACTAGCCCCATTTCAATGGGTATTAGCCTTCGATTTCTGACGTTTTTGGTCTTGTCATATCCAAGCCCTTTTTAGTTGGTATTAGGCTTAATTTTATGGGTAAAAGACTTTTCCCCCGAGCATGATTGAACTGGCTTGTTTGATGGGGTATTAGCCTTTGATTTTGGGACATATTGATCCTGACTCGACTAGCCCCATTTCAATGGGTATTAGCCTTCGATTTCTGACCTTTTTGGTCTTTTCATATCCAAGCCCTTTTTAGTTGGTATTAGGCTTAGATTTTATGGCTAAAAGACTTTTTCCCCGAGCATGATTGAACTCGCTTCGTTTGATGGGGTATTAGCCTTTGATTTTGGGACATATTGATCCTGACTCGACTAGCCCCATTTCAATGGGTATTAGCCTTCGATTTCTGACGTTTTTGGTCTTTCATATCCAAGCCCTTTTTAGTTGGTATTAGGCTTAGATTTTATTGGTAAAAAAATTTTTCCCCCAACAAGATTGAACCTCGCTCGTTTGATGGGGTATTAGACTTTGATTTTGGGGCATATTGATCCTGACTCGACTACCCATTTCAATGGGTATTAGCCTTCGATTTCTGACGTTTTTGGTCTTTTTATATCCAAGCCCTTTTTAGTTGGTATTAGGCTTAGATTTTATGGGTAAAAATCTTTTCCCCCCAGCATGATTGAACTGGCTTGTTTGTGGGGGTATTAGACTTGGATTTTGGGACATATTGATCCTGACTCGACTAGCCCCATTTCAATGGGTATTAGCCTTCGATTTCTGACATTTTTGGTGTTCTGATATCCAAGCCCTTTTTAGTTGGTATTAGTCTTAAATTTATGAGTAAAAGACTTTTCCCCCGATCATGATTGAACTCGCTCGTTTGATGGGGTATTAGCCTTTGATTTTGGGGCATATTGATCCTGACTCGACTACCACATTTCAATGCGTATTAGCCTTCGATTTATGACGTTTTTGGTCTTGTTATATCCAAGCCCATTTTAGTTGTTATTAGGCTTAGATTTTATGGGTAAAAGACTTTTGCACCCGAGCATGATTGAACTGGCTTGTTTGAGGGGGTATTAGCCTTTGATTTTGGGACATATTGATCCTGACACGCCTAGCCCCATTTCAATAGGTATTAGCCTTTGATTTCAGATGTTTTTGGTCTATTCATATCCAAGCCCTTTTTAGTTGGTATTAGGCTTAAATTTTATGGGTAAAAGACTTTTCCCCCGAGCATGATTGAACTCGCTCGTTTGATGGGGTATTAGCCTTTGATTTTGGGGCATATTGATCCGGACTCGACTACCACATTTCAATGGGTATTAGCCTTTGATTTCTGACTTTTTTGGTCTTTTCATATCCAAGCCCTTTTTAGTTAGTATTAGGCTTAGATTTTATGGGTAAAAGACTTTTCCCTCGAGCAAGATTGAACTCCCTCGTTTGATGGGGTATTAGCCTTTGATTTTGGGGCATATTGATCCTGACTCGACTACCACATTTCAATGGGTATTAGCCTTCGATTTCTGACGTTTTTGGTCTTGTCATATCCAAGCCCTTTTTAGTTGGTATTAGGCTTAGATTTTATGGGTAAAAGACTTTTCCCCCGAGCATGATTGAACTGGCTTGTTTGAGGGGGTATTAGCCTTTGATTTTGGGACATATTGATCCTGACTCGACTAGCCCCATTTCAATGGGTATTAGCCTTTGATTTCTGACCTTTTTGGTCTTTTCATATCCAAGCCCTTTTTAGTTGGTATTAGGCTTAAATTTTATGGGTAAAAGACTTTTCCCCCGAGCATGATTGAACTCGCTCGTTTGATGGGGTATTAGCCTTTGATTTTGGGACATATTGATCCTGACTCGACTAGCCACATTTCAATGGGTATTAGCCTTCGATTTCTGACGTTTTTGGTCTTGTTCATATCCAAGCCCTTTTTAGTTGGTATTAGGCTTAGATTTTATGGGTAAAAGACTTTTCCCCCGAGCATGATTGAACTGGCTTGTTTGAGGGGGTATTAGCCTTTGATTTTGGGACATATTGATCCTGACTCGACTAGCCCCATTTCAATGGGTATTAGCCTTTGATTTCTGATGTTTTTGGTCTTTTCATATCCAAGCCCTTTTTAGTTGGTATTAGGCTTAAATTTTATGGGTAAAAGACTTTTCCCCCGAGCATGATTGAACTCGCTCGTTTGATGGGGTATTAGCCTTTGATTTTGGGGCATATTGATCCTGACTCGACTACCACATTTCAATGGGTATTAGCCTTCGATTTCTGACGTTTTTGGTCTTTTCATATCCAAGCCCTTTTTAGTTGGTATTAGGCTTAGATTTTATGGGTAAAAGACTTTTCCCCCGAGCATGATTGAACTCGCTCGTTTGATGGGGTATTAGCCTTTGATTTTGGGACATATTGATCCTGACTCGACTAGCCCCATTTCAATGGGTATTAGCCTTCGATTTCTGACGTTTTTGGTCTTTTCATATCCAAGCCCTTTTTAGTTGGTATTAGGCTTAAATTTTATGGGTAAAAGACTTTTCCCCCGAGCATGATTGAACTCGCTCGTTTGATGGGGTATTAGCCTTTGATTTTGGGACATATTGATCCTGACTCGACTAGCCCCATTTCAATGGGTATTAGCCTTCGATTTCTGACGTTTTTGGTCTTCTCATATCCAAGCCCTTTTTAGTTGGTATTAGGCTTAGATTTTATGGGTAAAAGACTTTTCCCCCGAGCATGATTGAACTCGCTTGTTTGATGGGGTATTAGCCTTTGATTTTGGGACATATTGATCCTGACTCGACTACCCATTTCAATGGGTATTAGCCTTCGATTTCTGACGTTTTTGGTCTTTTCATATCCAAGCCCTTTTTAGTTGGTATTAGGCTTAGATTTTATGGGTAAAAGACTTTTCCCCCGAGCATGATTGAACTCGCTCGTTTGATGGGGTATTAGCCTTTGATTTTGGGGCATATTGATCCTGACTCGACTACCCATTTCAATGGGTATTAGCCTTCGATTTCTGACGTTTTTGGTCTTTTCATATCCAAGCCCTTTTTAGTTGGTATTAGGCTTAGATTTTTTGGGTAAAAGACTTTTCCCCCGAGCATGATTGAACTGGCTTGTTTGAGGGGGTATTAGCCTTGAATTTTGGGACATATTTATCCTGACTCGACTAGCCCCATTTCAATGGGTATTAGCCTTCGATTTCTGATGTTTTTGGTCTTTTCATATCGAAGCCCTTTTTAGTTGGTATTAGGCTTAAATTTTATGGGTAAAAGACTTTTCCCCCGAGCATGATTGAACTCGCTCGTTTGATGGGGTATTAGCCTTTGATTTTGGGGCATATTGATCCTGACTCGACTACCACATTTCAATGGGTATTAGCCTTCGATTTCTGACGTTTTTGGTCTTGTTATATCCAAGCCCTTTTTAGTTGGTATTAGGCTTAGATTTTATGGGTAAAAGACTTTTCCCCCGAGCATGATTGAACTCGCTCGTTTGATGGGGTATTAGCCTTTGATTTTGGGGCATATTGATCCTGACTCGACTACCACATTTCAATGGGTATTAGCCTTCGATTTCTGACGTTTTTGGTCTTTTCATATCCAAGCCCTTTTTAGTTGGTATTAGGCTTAGATTTTATGGGTAAAAGACTTTTCCCCCGAGCATGATTGAACTAGCTTGTTTGAGGGGGTATTAGCCTTGGATTTTGGGACATATTGATCCTCACTCGACTAGCCCCATTTCAATGGGTATTAGCCTTTGATTTCTGACGTTTTTGGTCTTTTCATATCCAAGCCCTTTTTAGTTGGTATTAGGCTTAAATTTTATGGGTAAAAGACTTTTCCCCCGAGCATGATTGAACTCGCTCGTTTGATGGGGTATTAGCCTTTGATTTTGGGGCATATTGATCCTGACTCGACTACCACATTTCAATGGGTATTAGCCTTCGATTTCTGACGTTTTTGGTCTTGTTATATCCAAGCCCTTTTTAGTTGGTATTAGGCTTAGATTTTATGGGTAAAAGACTTTTCCCCCGAGCATGATTGAACTGGCTTGTTTGAGGGGGTATTAGACTTTGATTTTGGGACATATTGATCCTGACTCGACTAGCCCATTTGAATGGGTATTAGCCTTTGATTTCTGACCTTTTTGGTCTTTTCATATCCAAGCCCTTTTTAGTTGGTATTAGGCTTAAATTTTATGGGTAAAAGACTTTTCCCCCGAGCATGATTGAACTCGCTCGTTTGATGGGGTATTAGCCTTTGATTTTGGGGCATATTGATCCTGACTCGACTACCACATTTCAATGGGTATTAGCCTTCGATTTCTGACGTTTTTGGTCTTGTTATATCCAAGCCCTTTTTAGTTGGTATTAGGCTTAGATTTTATGGGTAAAAGACTTTTCCCCCGAGCATGATTGAACTGGCTTGTTTGAGGGGGTATTAGCCTTTGATTTTGGGACATATTGATCCTGACTCGCCTAACCCCATTTCAATAGGTATTAGCCTTTGATTTCTGATGTTTTTGGTCTTTTCATATCCAAGCCCTTTTTAGTTGGTATTAGGCTTAAATTTTATGGGTAAAAGACTTTTCCCCCGAGCATGATTGAACTCGCTCGTTTGATGGGGTATTAGCCTTTGATTTTGGGACATATTGATCCTGCCTCGACTACCACATTTCAATGGGTATTAGCCTTCGATTTCTGACGTTTTTGGTCTTTTCATATCCAAGCCCTTTTTAGTTGGTATTAGGCTTAGATTTTATGGGTAAAAGACTTTTCCCCCGAGCATGATTGAACTCCCTCGTTTGATGGGGTATTAGCCTTTGATTTTGGGGCATATTGATCCTGACTCGACTACCACATTTCAATGGGTATTAGCCTTCGATTTCTGACGTTTTTGGTCTTGTTATATCCAAGCCCATTTTAGTTGGTATTAGGCTTAGATTTTATGGGTAAAAGACTTTTCCCCCGAGCATGATTGAACTGGCTTGTTTGAGGGGGTATTAGCCTTTGATTTTGGGACATATTGATCCTGACTCGACTAGCCCCATTTCAATGGGTATTAGCCTTTGATTTCTGACCTTTTTGGTCTTTTCATATCCAAGCCCTTTTTAGTTGGTATTAGGCTTAAATTTTATGGGTAAAAGACTTTTCCCCCGAGCATGATTGAACTCGCTCGTTTGATGGGGTATTAGCCTTGGATTTTGGGACATATTGATCCTGACTCGACTAGCCACATTTCAATGGGTATTAGCCTTCGATTTCTGACGTTTTTGGTCTTGTTATATCCAAGCCCTTTTTAGTTGGTATTAGGCTTAGATTTTGTCGGTAAAAGACTTTTCCCCCCGAGCATGATTGAACTGGCTTGTTTGAGGGGGTATTAGCCTTTGATTTTGGGACATATTGATCCTGACTCGACTAGCCCCATTTCAATGGGTATTAGCCTTTGATTTCTGACGTTTTTGGTCTTTTCATATCCAAGCCCTTTTTAGTTGGTATTAGGCTTAAATTTTATGGGTAAAAGACTTTTCCCCCGAGCATGATTGAACTCGCTCGTTTGATGGGGTATTAGCCTTTGATTTTGGGGCATATTGATCCTGACTCGACTACCACATTTCAATGGGTATTAGCCTTCGATTTCTGACGTTTTTGGTCTTTTCATATCCAAGCCCTTTTTAGTTGGTATTAGGCTTAGATTTTATGGGTAAAAGACTTTTCCCCCGAGCATGATTGAACTGGCTTGTTTGATGGGGTATTAGCCTTTGATTTTGGGACATATTGATCCTGACTCGACTAGCCCCATTTCAATGGGTATTAGCCTTTGATTTCTGACGTTTTTGGTCTTTTCATATCCAAGCCCTTTTTAGTTGGTATTAGGCTTAAATTTTATGGGTAAAAGACTTTTCCCCCGATCATGATTGAACTCGCTCGTTTGATGGGGTATTAGCCTTTGATTTTGGGGCATATTGATCCTGACTCGACTACCACATTTCAATGGGTATTAGCCTTCGATATCTGACGTTTTTGGTCTTGTTATATCCAAGCCCTTTTTAGTTGGTATTAGGCTTAGATTTTATGGGTAAAAATCTTTTCCCCCGAGCATGATTGAACTGGCTTGTTTGAGGGGGTATTAGCCTTTGATTTTGGGACATATTGATCCTCATTTGAGTAGCCCATTTCAAGGGGTATTAGCCTTTGATTTCTGACCTTTTTGGTCTTTTCATATCCAAGCCCTTTTTAGTTGGTATTAGTCTTAAATTTATGAGTAAAAGACTTTTCCCCCGATCATGATTGAACTCGCTCGTTTGATGGGGTATTAGCCTTTGATTTTGGGGCATATTGATCCTGACTCGACTACCACATTTCAATGGGTATTAGCCTTCGATTTCTGACGTTTTTGGTCTTGTTATATCCAAGCCCTTTTTAGTTGGTATTAGGCTTAGATTTTATGGGTAAAAGACTTTTCCCCCGAGCATGATTGAACTCGCTCGTTTGATGGGGTATTAGCCTTTGATTTTGGGACATATTGATCCTGACTCGACTAGCCCCATTTCAATGGGTATTAGCCTTTGATTTCTGACCTTTTTGGTCTTTTCATATCCAAGCCCTTTTTAGTTGGTATTAGGCTTAAATTTTATGGGTAAAAGACTTTTCCCCCGAGCATGATTGAACTCGCTCGTTTGATGGGGTATTAGCCTTTGATTTTGGGGCATATTGATCCGGACTCGACTACCACATTTCATTGGCTATTAGCCTTTGATTTCTGACTTTTTTGGTCTTTTCATATCCAAGCCCTTTTTAGTTAGTATTAGGCTTAGATTTTATGGGTAAAAGACTTTTCCCCCGAGCATGATTGAACTCGCTCGTTTGATGGGGTATTAGCCTTTGATTTTGGGGCATATTGATCCTGACTCGACTACCACATTTCAATGGGTATTAGCCTTCGATTTCTGACGTTTTTGGTCTTGTCATATCCAAGCCCTTTTTAGTTGGTATTAGGCTTAGATTTTATGGGTAAAAGACTTTTCCCCCCGAGCATGATTGAACTGGCTTGTTTGAGGGGGTATTAGCCTTTGATTTTGGGACATATTGATCCTGACTCGACTAGCCCCATTTCAATGGGTATTAGCCTTTGATTTCTGACCTTTTTGGTCTTTTCATATCCAAGCCCTTTTTAGTTGGTATTAGGCTTAAATTTTATGGGTAAAAGACTTTTCCCCCGAGCATGATTGAACTCGCTCGTTTGATGGGGTATTAGCCTTTGATTTTGGGGCATATTGATCCTGACTCGACTAGCCACATTTCAATGGGTATTAGCCTTCGATTTCTGACGTTTTTGGTCTTGTTATATCCAAGCCCTTTTTAGTTGGTATTAGGCTTAGATTTTATGGGTAAAAGACTTTTCCCCCGAGCATGATTGAACTGGCTTGTTTGAGGGGGTATTAGCCTTTGATTTTGGGACATATTGATCCTGACTCGACTAGCCTCATTTCAATGGGTATTAGCCTTTGATTTCTGATGTTTTTGGTCTTTTCATATCCAAGCCCTTTTTAGTTGGTATTAGGCTTAAATTTTATGGGTAAAAGACTTTTCCCCCGAGCATGATTGAACTCGCTCGTTTGATGGGGTATTAGCCTTTGATTTTGGGGCATATTGATCCTGACTCGACTACCACATTTCAATGGGTATTAGCCGTTGATTTCTGACCTTTTTGGTCTTTTCATATCCAAGCCCTTTTTAGTTGGTATTAGACTTAAATTTTATGGGTAAAAGACTTTTCCCCCGAGCATGATTGAACTCGCTCGTTTGATGGGGTATTAGCCTTTGATTTTGGGACATATTGATCCTGACTCGACTAGCCCCATTTCAATGGGTATTAGCCTTCGATTTCTGACGTTTTTGGTCTTGTCATATCCAAGCCCTTTTTAGTTGGTATTAGGCTTAAATTTTATGGGTAAAAGACTTTTCCCCCGAGCATGATTGAACTCGCTCGTTTGATGGGGTATTAGCCTTTGATTTTGGGACATATTGATCCTGACTCGACTAGCCCCATTTCAATGGGTATTAGCCTTCGATTTCTGATGTTTTTGGTCTTTTCATATCCAAGCCCTTTTTAGTTGGTATTAGGCTTAAATTTTATGGGTAAAAGACTTTTCCCCCGAGCATGATTGAACTCGCTCGTTTGATGGGGTATTAGCCTTTGATTTTGGGGCATATTGATCCTGACTCGACTAGCCCACATTTCAATGGGTATTAGCCTTGATTTCTGACGTTTTTGGTCTTTTCATATCCAAGCCCTTTTTAGTTGGTATTAGGCTTAAATTTTATGGGTAAAAGACTTTTCCCCCGAGCATGATTGAACTCGCTCGTTTGATGGGGTATTAGCCTTTGATTTTGGGGCATATTGATCCTGACTCGACTAGCCCCATTTCAATGGGTATTAGCCTTTGATTTCTGACCTTTTTGGTCTTTTCATATCCAAGCCCTTTTTAGTTGGTATTAGGCTTAAATTTTATGGGTAAAAGACTTTTCCCCCGAGCATGATTGAACTCGCTCGTTTGATGGGGTATTAGCCTTTGATTTTGGGGCATATTGATCCTGACTCGACTAGCCCCATTTCAATGGGTATTAGCCTTCGATTTCTGACGTTTTTGGTCTTGTCATATCCAAGCCCTTTTTAGTTGGTATTAGGCTTAAATTTTATGGGTAAAAGACTTTTCCCCCGAGCATGATTGAACTGGCTTGTTTGAGGGGGTATTAGCCTTTGATTTTGGGACATATTGATCCTGACTCGACTAGCCCCATTTCAATGGGTATTAGCCTTCGATTTCTGACTTTTTGGTCTTTTCATATCCAAGCCCTTTTTAGTTGGTATTAGGCTTAAATTTATGGGTAAAAGACTTTTCCCCCGAGCATGATTGAACTCGCTCGTTTGATGGGGTATTAGCCTTTGATTTTGGGGCATATTGATCCTGACTCGACTACCACATTTCAATGGGTATTAGCCTTGATTTCTGACCTTTTTGGTCTTTTCATATCCAAGCCCTTTTTAGTTGGTATTAGGCTTAAATTTTATGGGTAAAAGACTTTTCCCCCGAGCATGATTGAACTCGCTCGTTTGATGGGGTATTAGCCTTTGATTTTGGGGCATATTGATCCTGACTCGACTAGCCCCATTTCAATGGGTATTAGCCTTCGATTTCTGACCTTTTTGGTCTTTCATATCCAAGCCCTTTTTAGTTGGTATTAGGCTTAAATTTTATGGGTAAAAGACTTTTCCCCCGAGCATGATTGAACTCGCTCGTTTGATGGGGTATTAGCCTTGAATTTTGGGACATATTTATCCTGACTCGACTAGCCCCATTTCAATGGGTATTAGCCTTCGATTTCTAATGTTTTTGGTCTTTTCATATCGAAGCCCTTTTTAGTTGGTATTAGGCTTAGATTTTATGGGTAAAAGACTTTTCCCCCGAGCATGATTGAACTGGCTTGTTTGAGGGGGTATTAGCCTTTGATTTTGGGACATATTGACCCTGACTCGACTAGCCCCATTTCAATGGGTATTAGCCTTAGATTTCTGACCTTTTTGGTCGTTTCATATCCAAGCCCTTTTTAGTTGGTATTAGGCTTAAATTTTATGGGTAAAAGACTTTTCCCCCGAGCATGATTGAACTCGCTCGTTTGATGGGGTATTAGCCTTTGATTTTGGGGCATATTGATCCGGACTCGACTACCACATTTCAATGGGTATTAGCCTTTGATTTCTGACCTTTTTGGTCTTTTCATATCCAAGCCCTTTTTAGTTGGTATTAGGCTTAAATTTTATGGGTAAAAGACTTTTCCCCCGAGCATGATTGAACTCGCTCGTTTGATGGGGTATTAGCCTTTGATTTTGGGGCATATTGATCCTGACTCGACTAGCCCCATTTCAATGGGTATTAGCCTTCGATTTCTGACGTTTTTGGTCTTGTCATATCCAAGCCCTTTTTAGTTGGTATTAGGCTTAAATTTTATGGGTAAAAGACTTTTCCCCCGAGCATGATTGAACTGGCTTGTTTGAGGGGGTATTAGCCTTGGATTTTGGGACATATTGATCCTGACTCGACTAGCCCCATTTCAATGGGTATTAGCCTTCGATTTCTGATGTTTTTGGTCTTGTTCATATCCAAGCCCTTTTTAGTTGGTATTAGTCTTAAATTTATGGGTAAAAGACTTTTCCCCCGATCATGATTGAACTCGCTCGTTTGATGGGGTATTAGCCTTTGATTTTGGGGCATATTGATCCTGACTCGACTAGCCCCATTTCAATGGGTATTAGCCTTAGATTTCTGACCTTTTTGGTCGTTTCATATCCAAGCCCTTTTTAGTTGGTATTAGGCTTAAATTTTATGGGTAAAAGACTTTTCCCCCGAGCATGATTGAACTCGCTCGTTTGATGGGGTATTAGCCTTTGATTTTGGGGCATATTGATCCTGACTCGACTAGCCCCATTTCAATGGGTATTAGCCTTAGATTTCTGACCTTTTTGGTCATTTCATATCCAATCCCTTTTTAGTTGGTATTAGGCTTAAATTTTATGGGTAAAAGACTTTTCGCCCGAGCATGATTGTACTCGCTTGTTTGAGGGGGTATTAGCCTTTGATTTTGGGACATATTGATCCTGACTCGACTAGCCCCATTTCAATGGGTATTAGCCTTCGATTTCTGACCTTTTTGGTCTTTTCATATCCAAGCCCTTTTTAGTTGGTATTAGGCTTAAATTTTATGGGTAAAAGACTTTTCCCCCGAGCATGATTGAACTCTCTCGTTTGATGGGGTATTAGCCTTTGATTTTGGGGCATATTGATCCTGACTCGACTAGCCCCATTTCAATGGGTATTAGCCTTCGATTTCTGACCTTTTTGGTCTTTTCATATCCAAGCCCTTTTTAGTTGGTATTAGGCTTAAATTTTATGGGTAAAAGACTTTTCCCCCGAGCATGATTGAACTCGCTCGTTTGATGGGGTATTAGCCTTTGATTTTGGGGCATATTGATCCTGACTCGACTACCCATTTCAATGGGTATTAGCCTTGATTTCTGACCTTTTTGGTCTTTTCATATCCAAGCCCTTTTTAGTTGGTATTAGGCTTAAATTTTATGGGTAAAAGACTTTTCCCCCGAGCATGATTGAACTCGCTCGTTTGATGGGGTATTAGCCTTTGATTTTGGGGCATATTGATCCTGACTCGACTAGCCCCATTTCAATGGGTATTAGCCTTCGATTTCTGACTTTTTGGTCTTTCATATCCAAGCCCTTTTTAGTTGGTATTAGGCTTAAATTTTATGGGTAAAAGACTTTTCCCCCGAGCATGATTGAACTCGCTCGTTTGATGGGGTATTAGCCTTTGATTTTGGGGCATATTGATCCTGACTCGACTAGCCCCATTTCAATGGGTATTAGCCTTCGATTTCTGACGTTTTTGGTTTTCATATCCAAGCCCTTTTTAGTTGGTATTAGGCTTAGATTTTATGGGTAAAAGACTTTTCCCCCGAGCATGATTGAACTGGCTTGTTTGATGGGGTATTAGCCTTTGATTTTGGGCATATTGATCCTGACTCGACTAGCCCCATTTCAATGGGTATTAGCCTTGATTTCTGACCTTTTTGGTCTTGTTCATATCCAAGCCCTTTTTAGTTGGTATTAGGCTTAATTTTATGGGTAAAAGACTTTTCCCCCGAGCATGATTGAACTCGCTCGTTTGATGGGGTATTAGCCTTTGATTTTGGGGCATATTGATCCTGACTCGACTACCCATTTCAATGGGTATTAGCCTTCGATTTCTGACCTTTTTGGTCTTGTTCATATCCAAGCCCTTTTTAGTTGGTATTAGGCTTAGATTTTATGGGTAAAAGACTTTTCCCCCGAGCATGATTGAACTGGCTTGTTTGAGGGGGTATTAGCCTTTGATTTTGGGACATATTGATCCTGACTCGACTAGCCCCATTTCAATGGGTATTAGCCTTCGATTTCTGACTTTTTGGTCTTTTCATATCCAAGCCCTTTTTAGTTGGTATTAGGCTTAATTTTATGGGTAAAAGACTTTTCCCCCGAGCATGATTGAACTGGCTTGTTTGAGGGGGTATTAGCCTTTGATTTTGGGACATATTGATCCTGACTCGACTAGCCCCATTTCAATGGGTATTAGCCTTCGATTTCTGACTTTTTGGTCTTTTCATATCCAAGCCCTTTTTAGTTGGTATTAGGCTTAGATTTTATGGGTAAAAGACTTTTCCCCCGAGCATGATTGAACTGGCTCGTTTGATGGGGTATTAGCCTTTGATTTTGGGGCATATTGATCCTGACTCGACTAGCCCCATTTCAATGGGTATTAGCCTTCGATTTCTGACCTTTTTGGTCTTTTCATATCCAAGCCCTTTTTAGTTGGTATTAGGCTTAATTTTATGGGTAAAAGACTTTTCCCCCGAGCATGATTGAACTGGCTTGTTTGAGGGGGTATTAGCCTTTGATTTTGGGACATATTGATCCTGACTCGACTAGCCCCATTTCAATGGGTATTAGCCTTCGATTTCTGACCTTTTTGGTCGTTTCATATCCAAGCCCTTTTTAGTTGGTATTAGGCTTAAATTTTATGGGTAAAAGACTTTTCCCCCCGAGCATGATTGAACTGGCTTGTTTGAGGGGGTATTAGCATTTGATTTTGGGACATATTGATCCTGACTCGACTAGCCCCATTTCAATGGGTATTAGCCTTGATTTCTTGTTTTTGGTCTTGTTATATCCAAGCCCTTTTTAGTTGGTATTAGGCTTAGATTTTTTGGGTAAAAGACTTTTCCCCCGAGCATGATTGAACTGGCTTGTTTGAGGGGGTATTAGCCTTTGATTTTGGGACATATTGATCCTGACTCGACTAGCCCCATTTCAATGGGTATTAGCCTTTGATTTCTGATGTTTTTGGTCTTTTCATATCCAAGCCCTTTTTAGTTGGTATTAGGCTTAAATTTTATGGGTAAAAGACTTTTCCCCCGAGCATGATTGAACTCGCTCGTTTGATGGGGTATTAGCCTTTGATTTTGGGGCATATTGATCCTGACTCGACTAGCCCCATTTCAATGGGTATTAGCCTTTGATTTCTGACCTTTTTGGTCTTTTCATATCCAAGCCCTTTTTAGTTGGTATTAGGCTTAATTTTATGGGTAAAAGACTTTTCCCCCGAGCATGATTGAACTCGCTCGTTTGATGGGGTATTAGCCTTTGATTTTGGGGCATATTGATCCTGACTCGACTAGCCCCATTTCAATGGGTAGTAGCCTTAGATTTCTGACCTTTTTGGTCGTTTCATATCCAAGCCCTTTTTAGTTGGTATTAGGCTTATTTTATGGGTAAAAGACTTTTCCCCCGAGCATGATTGAACTCGCTCGTTTGATGGGGTATTAGCCTTTGATTTTGGGGCATATTGATCCTGACTCGACTAGCCCCATTTCAATGGGTATTAGCCTTCGATTTCTGACGTTTTTGGTCTTGTTCATATCCAAGCCCTTTTTAGTTGGTATTAGGCTTAGATTTTATGGGTAAAAGACTTTTCCCCCGAGCATGATTGAACTGGCTTGTTTGAGGGGGTATTAGCCTTTGATTTTGGGACATATTGATCCTGACTCGACTAGCCCCATTTCAATGGGTATTAGCCTTCGATTTCTGACCTTTTTGGTCTTTTCATATCCAAGCCCTTTTTAGTTGGTATTAGGCTTAGATTTTATGGGTAAAAGACTTTTCCCCCGAGCATGATTGAACTCGCTCGTTTGATGGGGTATTAGCCTTTGATTTTGGGGCATATTGATCCTGACTCGACTAGCCCCATTTCAATGGGTATTAGCCTTCGATTTCTGACGTTTTTGGTCTTGTTATATCCAAGCCCTTTTTAGTTGGTATTAGGCTTAGATTTTATCGGTAAAAGACTTTTCCCCCCGAGCATGATTGAACTGGCTTGTTTGAGGGGGTATTAGCCTTTGATTTTGGGACATATTGATCCTGACTCGCCTACCCCATTTCAATGGGTATTAGCCTTAGATTTCTGACCTTTTTGGTCGTTTCATATCCAAGCCCTTTTTAGTTGGTATTAGGCTTAGATTTTATGGGTAAAAGACTTTTCCCCCGAGCATGATTGAACTCGCTCGTTTGATGGGGTATTAGCCTTTGATTTTGGGGCATATTGATCCTGACTCGACTAGCCCCATTTCAATGGGTATTAGCCTTCGATTTCTGACGTTTTTGGTCTTTTCATATCCAAGCCCTTTTTAGTTGGTATTAGGCTTAGATTTTATGGGTAAAAGACTTTTCCCCCCGAGCATGATTGAACTGGCTTGTTTGAGGGGGTATTAGCCTTTGATTTTGGGACATATTGATCCTGACTCGACTAGCCCCATTTCAATGGGTATTAGCCTTCGATTTCTGACCTTTTTGGTCTTTCATATCCAAGCCCTTTTTAGTTGGTATTAGGCTTAGATTTTATGGGTAAAAGACTTTTCCCCCGAGCATGATTGAACTGGCTTGTTTGAGGGGGTATTAGCCTTTGATTTTGGGACATATTGATCCTGACTCGACTAGCCCCATTTCAATGGGTATTAGCCTTCGATTTCTGATGTTTTTGGTCTTTTCATATCCAAGCCCTTTTTAGTTGGTATTAGTCTTAAATTTATGGGTAAAAGACTTTTCCCCCGATCATGATTGAACTGGCTCGTTTGATGGGGTATTAGCCTTTGATTTTGGGGACATATTGATCCTGACTCGACTAGCCCCATTTCAATGGGTATTAGCCTTGATTTCTGACCTTTTTGGTCTTTCATATCCAAGCCCTTTTTAGTTGGTATTAGGCTTATTTTATGGGTAAAAGACTTTTCCCCCGAGCATGATTGAACTCGCTCGTTTCATGGGGTATTAGCCTTTGATTTTGGGGCATATTGATCTGGACTCGACTAGCCCCATTTCAATGGGTATTAGCCTTCGATTTCTAACCTTTTTGGTCTTGTCATATTTAAGCCCTTTTTAGATTGTATTAGGCTTAGTTTGTTTGGGTAAAAGACTTTTCCCCCGAGCATGATTGAACTGGCTCGTTTGATGGGGTATTAGCCTTTGATTTTGGGGCATATTGATCCTGACTCGACTAGCCCCATTTCAATGGGTATTAGCCTTCGATTTCTGACGTTTTTGGTCTTGTTATATCCAAGCCCTTTTTAGTTGGTATTAGGCTTAGATTTTATCGGTAAAAGACTTTTCCCCCCGAGCATGATTGAACTGGCTTGTTTGAGGGGGTATTAGCCTTTGTTTTTGGGACATATTGATCCTGACTCGCCTACCCCATTTCAATGGGTATTAGCCTTAGATTTCTGACCTTTTTGGTCGTTTCATATCCAAGCCCTTTTTAGTTGGTATTAGGCTTAGATTTTATGGGTAAAAGACTTTTCCCCCGAGCATGATTGAACTCGCTCGTTTGATGGGGTATTAGCCTTTGATTTTGGGGCATATTGATCCTGACTCGACTACCACATTTCAATGGGTATTAGCCTTCGATTTCTGACCTTTTTGGTCTTTTCATATCCAAGCCCTTTTTAGATGGTATTAGGCTTAAATTTTATGGGTAAAAGACTTTTCCCCCGAGCATGATTGAACTGGCTTGTTTGAGGGGGTATTAGCCTTTGATTTTGGGACATATTGATCCTGACTCGACTAGCCCCATTTCAATGGGTATTAGCCTTCGATTTCTGACCTTTTTGGTCTTGTCATATCAAGCCCTTTTTAGTTGGTATTAGGCTTAGATTTTATGGGTAAAAGACTTTTCCCCCGAGCATGATTGAACTGGCTTGTTTGAGGGGGTATTAGCCTTTGATTTTGGGACATATTGATCCTGACTCGACTAGCCCCATTTCAATGGGTATTAGCCTTCGATTTCTGATGTTTTTGGTCTTTTCATATCCAAGCCCTTTTTAGTTGGTATTAGGCTTAGATTTTATGGGTAAAAGACTTTTCCCCCGAGCATGATTGAACTGGCTTGTTTGAGGGGGTATTAGCCTTTGATTTTGGGACATATTGGCCCTGACTCGAGTAGCCCCATTTCAATGGGTATTAGCCTTAGATTTCTGACCTTTTTGGTCTTTTCATATCCAAGCCCTTTTTAGTTGGTATTAGGCTTAATTTTATGGGTAAAAGACTTTTCCCCCGAGCATGATTGAACTCGCTCGTTTGATGGGGTATTAGCCTTTGATTTTGGGGCATATTGATCCCGACTCGACTAGCCACATTTCAATGGGTATAGGCTTTGATTTCTAACCTTTTTGGTCTTTTCATATCCAAGCCCTTTTGAGTTGGTATATGGCTTAAATTTTATGGGTAAAAGACTTTTCCCCCGAGCATGATGAACTCCCTCGTTTGATGGGGTATTAGCCTTTGATTTTGGGGCATATTGATCCTGACTCGACTACCACATTTCAATGGGTATTAGCCTTCGATTTCTGACGTTTTTGGTCTTGTTATATCCAAGCCCTTTTTAGTTGGTATTAGGCTTAGATTTTATCGGTAAAAGACTTTTCCCCCCGAGCATGATTGAACTGGCTTGTTTGAGGGGGTATTAGCCTTTGATTTTGGGACTTATTGATCCTGACTCGACTACCCCATTTCAATGGGTATTAGCCTTCGATTTCTGATGTTTTTGGTCTTTTCATATCCAAGCCCTTTTTAGTTGGTATTAGGCTTAATTTTATGGGTAAAAGACTTTTCCCCCGAGCATGATTGAACTCGCTCGTTTGATGGGGTATTAGCCTTTGATTTTGGGGCATATTGATCCTGACTCGACTAGCCACATTTCAATGGGTATTAGCCTTTGATTTCTGACCTTTTTGGTCTTTTCATATCCAAGCCCTTTTTAGTTGGTATTAGGCTTAAATTTATGGGTAAAAGACTTTTCCCCCGAGCATGATTGAACTCGCTCGTTTGATGGGGTATTAGCCTTTGATTTTGGGGCATATTGATCCTGACTCGACTACCACATTTCAATGGGTATTAGCCTTCGATTTCTGACGTTTTTGGTCTTGTTATATCCAAGCCCTTTTTAGTTGGTATTAGGCTTAGATTTTATGGGTAAAAGACTTTTCCCCCGAGCATGATTGAACTGGCTTGTTTGAGGGGGTATTAGCCTTTGATTTTGGGACATATTGATCCTGACTCGCCTAACCCCATTTCAATAGGTATTAGCCTTTGATTTCTGATGTTTTTGGTCTTTTCATATCCAAGCCCTTTTTAGTTGGTATTAGGCTTATTTTATGGGTAAAAGACTTTTCCCCCGAGCATGATTGAACTGGCTTGTTTGAGGGGGTATTAGCCTTTGATTTTGGGACATATTGATCCTGACTCGACTAGCCCCATTTCAATGGGTATTAGCCTTCGATTTCTGATGTTTTTGGTCTTTTCATATCCAAGCCCTTTTTAGTTGGTATTAGGCTTAGATTTTTTGGGTAAAAGACTTTTCCCCCGAGCATGATTGAACTGGCTTGTTTGAGGGGGTATTAGCCTTTGATTTTGGGACATATTGATCCTGACTCGACTAGCCCCATTTCAATGGGTATTAGCCTTAGATTTCTGACCTTTTTGGTCTTTTCATATCCAAGCCCTTTTTAGTTGGTATTAGGCTTAAATTTTATGGGTAAAAGACTTTTCCCCCGAGCATGATTGAACTCGCTCGTTTGATGGGGTATTAGCCTTTGATTTTGGGGCATATTGATCCTGACTCGACTACCACATTTCAATGGGTATTAGCCTTCGATTTCTGACCTTTTTGGTCTTTTCATATCCAAGCCCTTTTTAGTTGGTATTAGGCTTAGATTTTATGGGTAAAATACTTTTCCCCCGAGCATGATTGAACTGGCTTGTTTGATGGGGTATTAGCCTTTGATTTTGGGGCATATTGATCCTGACTCGACTACCCATTTCAATGGGTATTAGCCTTCGATTTCTGACGTTTTTGGTCTTGTTCATATCCAAGCCCTTTTTAGTTGGTATTAGGCTTAGATTTTATGGGTAAAAGACTTTTCCCCCCGAGCATGATTGAACTGGCTTGTTTGAGGGGGTATTAGCCTTTGATTTTGGGACATATTGATCCTGACTCGCCTAGCCCCATTTCAATGGGTATTAGCCTTGATTTCTGACCTTTTTGGTCGTTTCATATCCAAGCCCTTTTTAGTTGGTATTAGGCTTAATTTTATGGGTAAAAGACTTTTCCCCCGAGCATGATTGAACTCGCTCGTTTGATGGGGTATTAGCCTTTGATTTTGGGGCATATTGATCCGGACTCGACTACCACATTTCAATGGGTATTAGCCTTTGATTTCTGACCTTTTTGGTCTTTCATATCCAAGCCCTTTTTAGTTGGTATTAGGCTTAATTTTATGGGTAAAAGACTTTTCCCTCGAGCATGATTGAACTCCCTCGTTTGATGGGGTATTAGCCTTTGATTTTGGGGCATATTGATCCTGACTCTACTAGCCCCATTTCAATGGGTATTAGCCTTCGATTTCTGACATTTTTGGTCTTCTCATATCCAAGCCCTTTTTAGTTGGTATTAGGCTTAGATTTTATGGGTAAAAGACTTTTCCCCCGAGCATGATTGAACTCGCTCGTTTGATGGGGTATTAGCCTTTGATTTTGGGGCATATTGATCCTGACTCGACTAGCCCCATTTCAATGGGTATTAGCCTTCGATTTCTGATGTTTTTGGTCTTGTCATATCCAAGCCCTTTTTAGTTGGTATTAGGCTTAGATTTTATGGGTAAAAGACTTTTCCCCCGAGCATGATTGAACTGGCTTGTTTGAGGGGGTATTAGCATTTGATTTTGGGACATAAAACCCTGACTCGACTAGCCCCATTTCAATGGGTATTAGCCTTTGATTTCTGACCTTTTTTGGTCATTTCATATCCAATCCCTTTTTAGTTGGTATTAGGCTTAAATTTTATGGGTAAAAGACTTTTCCCCCGAGCATGATTGAACTCGCTCGTTTGATGGGGTATTAGCCTTGGATTTTGGGACATATTGATCCTGACTCGACTAGCCCCATTTCAATGGGTATTAGCCTTCGATTTCTGACCTTTTTGGTCTTTTCATATCCAAGCCCTTTTTAGTTGGTATTAGGCTTAAATTTTATGGGTAAAAGACTTTTCCCCCGAGCATGATTGAACTCCCTCGTTTGATGGGGTATTAGCCTTTGATTTTGGGGCATATTGATCCTGACTCGACTACCACATTTCAATGGGTATTAGCCTTCGATTTCTGACGTTTTTGGTCTTGTTATATCCAAGCCCTTTTTAGTTGGTATTAGGCTTAGATTTTATCGGTAAAAGACTTTTCCCCCGAGCATGATTGAACTGGCTTGTTTGAGGGGGTATTAGCCTTTGATTTTGGGACTTATTGATCCTGACTCGCCTAACCCCATTTCAATAGGTATTAGCCTTTGATTTCTGATGTTTTTGGTCGTTTCATATCCAAGCCCTTTTTAGTTGGTATTAGGCTTAAATTTTATGGGTAAAAGACCTTTCTCCCGAGCATGATTGAACTCGCTCGTTTGATGGGGTATTAGCCTTTGATTTTGGGGCATATTGATCCCGACTCGACTAGCCACATTTCAATGGGTATAGGCTTTGATTTCTAACCTTTTTGGTCGTTTCATATCCAAGCCCTTTTTAGTTGGTATTAGGCTTAGATTTTATGGGTAAAAGACTTTTCCCCCGAGCATGATTGAACTCGCTCGTTTGATGGGGTATTAGCCTTTGATTTTGGGGCATATTGATCCGGACTCGACTACCACATTTCAATGGGTATTAGCCTTTGATTTCTGACCTTTTTGGTCTTTTCATATCCAAGCCCTTTTTAGTTGGTATTAGGCTTAAATTTTATGGGTAAAAGACTTTTCCCCCGAGCATGATTGAACTCGCTCGTTTGATGGGGTATTAGCCTTTGATTTTGGGGCATATTGATCCTGACTCGACTAGCCCCATTTCAATGGGTATTAGCCTTCGATTTCTGACCTTTTTGGTCTTGTCATATCCAAGCCCTTTTTAGATTGTATTAGGCTTAGTTTGTTTGGGTAAAAGACTTTTCCCCCGAGCATGATTGAACTGGCTTGTTTGAGGGGGTATTAGCCTTGGATTTTGGGACATATTGATCCTGACTCAACTAGCCCCATTTCAAGGGTATTAGCCTTCGATTTCTAATGTTTTTGGTCTGTTCATATCGAAGCCCTTTTTAGTTGGTATTAGGCTTAGATTTTATGGGTAAAAGACTTTTCCCCCGAGCATGATTGAACTGGCTTGTTTGAGGGGGTATTAGCCTTGGATTTTGGGACATATTGATCCTGACTCGACTAGCCCCATTTCAATGGGTATTAGCCTTCGATTTCTGACGTTTTTGGTCTTGTTATATCCAAGCCCTTTTTAGTTGGTATTAGGCTTAGATTTTATGGGTAAAAGACTTTTCCCCCCGAGCATGATTGAACTGGCTTGTTTGAGGGGGTATTAGCCTTTGATTTTGGGACATATTGATCCTGACTCGACTACCCCATTTCAATGGGTATTAGCCTTAGATTTCTGACCTTTTTGGTCTTTTCATATCCAAGCCCTTTTTAGTTGGTATTAGGCTTAGATTTTATGGGTAAAAGACTTTTCCCCCGAGCATGATTGAACTCGCTCGTTTGATGGGGTATTAGCCTTTGATTTTGGGGCATATTGATCCTGACTCGACTACCACATTTCAATGGGTATTAGCCTTCGATTTCTGACGTTTTTGGTCTTTTCATATCCAAGCCCTTTTTAGTTGGTATTAGGCTTAGATTTTATGGGTAAAAGACTTTTCCCCCCGAGCATGATTGAACTGGCTTGTTTGAGGGGGTATTAGCCTTTGATTTTGGGACATATTGATCCTGACTCGACTAGCCCCATTTCAATGGGTATTAGCCTTCGATTTCTGACCTTTTTGTTCGTTTCATATCCAAGCCCTTTTTAGTTGGTATTAGGCTTATTTTATGGGTAAAAGACTTTTCCCCCGAGCATGATTGAACTCGCTTGTTTGATGGGGTATTAGCCTTTGATTTTGGGGCATATTGATCCTGACTCGACTAGCCCATTTCAATGGGTATTAGCCTTGATTTCTAATGTTTTTGGTCTTTTCATATCCAAGCCCTTTTTAGTTGGTATTAGGCTTAGATTTTATGGGTAAAAGACTTTTCCCCCGAGCATGATTGAACTGGCTTGTTTGAGGGGGTATTAGCCTTTGATTGTGGGACATATTGGCCCTGACTCGAGTAGCCCCATTTCAATGGGTATTAGCCTTAGATTTCTGACCTTTTTGGTCGTTTCATATCCAAGCCCTTTTTAGTTGGTATTAGGCTTAAATTTTATGGGTAAAAGACTTTTCCCCCGAGCATGATTGAACTCGCTCGTTTGATGGGGTATTAGCCTTTGATTTTGGGGCATATTGATCCTGACTCGACTACCACATTTCAATGGGTATTAGCCTTTGATTTCTGACCTTTTTGGTCTTTTCATATCCAAGCCCTTTTTAGTTGGTATTAGGCTTCAATTTTATGGGTAAAAGACTTTTCCCCCGAGCATGATTGAACTCCCTCGTTTGATGGGGTATTAGCCTTTGATTTTGGGGCATATTGATCCTAACTCGACTAGCCCCATTTCAATGGGTATTAGCCTTTGATTTCTGACGTTTTTGGTCTTGTTAATATCCAAGCCCTTTTTAGTTGGTATTAGGCTTAGATTTTAGGGGTAAAAGGCTTTCCCCCCCGAGCATGATTGAAATGGCTTGTTTGAGGGGTCTTAGCCTTTGATTTTGGGACATATTGATCCTGACTCGACTAGCCCCATTTCAATGGGTATTAGCCTTGATTTCTGACCTTTTTGGTCTTTCATATCCAAGCCCTTTTTAGTTGGTATTAGGCTTAGATTTTATGGGTAAAAGACTTTTCCCCCGAGCATGATTGAACTGGCTCGTTTGATGGGGTATTAGCCTTTGATTTTGGGGACATATTGATCCTGACTCGACTAGCCCCATTTCAATGGGTATTAGCCTTGATTTCTGACCTTTTTGGTCTTTCATATCCAAGCCCTTTTTAGTTGGTATTAGGCTTATTTTATGGGTAAAAGACTTTTCCCCCGAGCATGATTGAACTGGCTCGTTTGATGGGGTATTAGCCTTTGATTTTGGGGCATATTGATCCTGACTCGACTAGCCCCATTTCAATGGGTATTAGCCTTCGATTTCTGATGTTTTTGGTCTTTTCATATCGAAGCCCTTTTTAGTTGGTATTAGGCTTAGATTTTATGGGTAAAAGACTTTTCCCCCCGAGCATGATTGAACTGGCTTGTTTGAGGGGGTATTAGCCTTTGATTTTGGGACATATTGATCCTGACTCGACTAGCCCCATTTCAATGGGTATTAGCCTTCGATTTCTGACCTTTTTGGTCGTTTCATATCCAAGCCCTTTTTAGTTGGTATTAGGCTTAATTTTATGGGTAAAAGACTTTTCCCCCGAGCATGATTGAACTGGCTTCGTTTGATGGGGTATTAGCCTTTGATTTTGGGGACATATTGATCCGGACTCGACTACCACATTTCAATGGGTATTAGCCTTTGATTTCTGACCTTTTTGGTCTTTTCATATCCAAGCCCTTTTTAGTTGGTATTAGGCTTAAATTTTATGGGTAAAAGACTTTTCCCCCGAGCATGATTGAACTCCCTCGTTTGATGGGGTATTAGCCTTTGATTTTGGGACATATTGATCCTGACTCGACTAGCCCCATTTCAATGGGTATTAGCCTTTGATTTCTGACCTTTTTGGTCTTTTCATATCCAAGCCCTTTTTAGTTGGTATTAGGCTTAAATTTTATGGGTAAAAGACTTTTCCCCCGAGCATGATTGAACTGGCTCGTTTGATGGGGTATTAGCCTTTGATTTTGGGGCATATTGATCCTGACTCGACTACCACATTTCAATGGGTATTAGCCTTGATTTCTGACCTTTTTGGTCTTTTCATATCCAAGCCCTTTTTAGTTGGTATTAGGCTTAGATTTTATGGGTAAAAGACTTTTCCCCCGAGCATGATTGAACTGGCTTGTTTGATGGGGTATTAGCCTTTGATTTTGGGGACATATTGATCCTGACTCGACTACCCATTTCAATGGGTATTAGCCTTGATTTCTGACGTTTTTGGTCTTTTCATATCCAAGCCCTTTTTAGTTGGTATTAGGCTTAGATTTTATGGGTAAAAGACTTTTCCCCCCGAGCATGATTGAACTGGCTTGTTTGAGGGGAATTAGCCTTTGATTTTGGGACATATTGATCCTGACTAGACTAGCCCCATTTCAATGGGTATTAGCCTTGATTTCTGACCTTTTTGGTCTTGTTCATATCCAAGCCCTTTTTAGTTGGTATTAGGCTTAGATTTTATGGGTAAAAGACTTTTCCCCCGAGCATGATTGAACTCGCTTCGTTTGATGGGGTATTAGCCTTTGATTTTGGGGCATATTGATCCTGACTCGACTAGCCACATTTCAATGGGTATTAGCCTTCGATTTCTGACCTTTTTGGTCTTTTCATATCCAAGCCCTTTTTAGTTGGTATTAGGCTTAGATTTTATGGGTAAAAGACTTTTCCCCCGAGCATGATTGAACTGGCTTGTTTGAGGGGGTATTAGCCTTTGATTTTGGGACATATTGATCCTGACTCGACTAGCCCCATTTCAATGGGTATTAGCCTTCGATTTCTGACGTTTTTGGTCTTTTCATATCCAAGCCCTTTTTAGTTGGTATTAGGCTTAGATTTTATGGGTAAAAGACTTTTCCCCCGAGCATGATTGAACTGGCTTGTTTGAGGGGGTATTAGCCTTTGATTTTGGGACATATTGATCCTGACTCGACTAGCCCCATTTCAATGGGTATTAGCCTTCGATTTCTGACCTTTTTGGTCTTTTCATATCCAAGCCCTTTTTAGTTGGTATTAGGCTTAATTTTATGGGTAAAAGACTTTTCCCCCGAGCATGATTGAACTGGCTTGTTTGAGGGGGTATTAGCCTTTGATTTTGGGACATATTGATCCTGACTCGACTAGCCCCATTTCAATGGGTATTAGCCTTTGATTTCTGACCTTTTTGGTCTTTTCATATCCAAGCCCTTTTTAGTTGGTATTAGGCTTAAATTTTATGGGTAAAAGACTTTTCCCCCGAGCATGATTGAACTCGCTCGTTTGATGGGGTATTAGCCTTTGATTTTGGGACATATTGATCCTGACTCGACTAGCCCCATTTCAATGGGTATTAGCCTTCGATTTCTGACCTTTTTGGTCTTTTCATATCCAAGCCCTTTTTAGTTGGTATTAGGCTTAGATTTTATGGGTAAAAGACTTTTCCCCCGAGCATGATTGAACTGGCTTGTTTGAGGGGGTATTAGCCTTTGATTTTGGGACATATTGATCCTGGCTCGACTACCCATTTCAATGGGTATTAGCCTTCGATTTCTGATGTTTTTGGTCTTGTCATATCCAAGCCCTTTTTAGTTGGTATTAGGCTTAGATTTTATGGGTAAAAGACTTTTCCCCCGAGCATGATTGAACTGGCTTGTTTGAGGGGGTATTAGCCTTTGATTTTGGGACATATTGATCCTGACTCGACTAGCCCCATTTCAATGGGTATTAGCCTTGATTTCTGACCTTTTTGGTCGTTTCATATCCAAGCCCTTTTTAGTTGGTATTAGGCTTAAATTTTATGGGTAAAAGACTTTTCCCCCGAGCATGATTGAAATGGCTTGTTTGAGGTGGTCTTAGCCTTTGATTTTGGGACATATTGATCCTGACTCGACTAGCCCCATTTCAATGGGTATTAGCCTTTGATTTCTGACCTTTTTGGTCTTTTCATATCCAAGCCCTTTTTAGTTGGTATTAGGCTTAGATTTTATGGGTAAAAGACTTTTCCCCCGAGCATGATTGAACTGGCTTGTTTGAGGGGGTATTAGCCTTTGATTTTGGGACATATTGATCCTGACTCGACTACCCATTTCAATGGGTATTAGCCTTTGATTTCTGACCTTTTTGGTCTTTTCATATCCAAGCCCTTTTTAGTTGGTATTAGGCTTAAATTTTATGGGTAAAAGACTTTTCCCCCGAGCATGATTGAACTCGCTCGTTTGATGGGGTATTAGCCTTTGATTTTGGGGCATATTGATCCTGACTCGACTACCACATTTCAATGGGTATTAGCCTTCGATTTCTGACCTTTTTGGTCTTTTCATATCCAAGCCCTTTTTAGTTGGTATTAGGCTTAGATTTTATGGGTAAAAGACTTTTCCCCCGAGCATGATTGAACTGGCTTGTTTGATGGGGTATTAGCCTTTGATTTTGGGACATATTGATCCTGACTCGACTAGCCCCATTTCAATGGGTATTAGCCTTCGATTTCTGATGTTTTTGGTCTTTTCATATCCAAGCCCTTTTTAGTTGGTATTAGGCTTAAATTTTATGGGTAAAAGACTTTTCCCCCGAGCATGATTGAACTGGCTTGTTTGAGGGGGTATTAGCCTTTGATTTTGGGACATATTGATCCTGACTCGACTAGCCCCATTTCAATGGGTATTAGCCTTGGATTTCTGACCTTTTTGGTCTTTTCATATCCAAGCCCTTTTTAGTTGGTATTAGGCTTAGATTTTATGGGTAAAAGACTTTTCCCCCGAGCATGATTGAACTGGCTTGTTTGAGGGGGTATTAGCCTTTGATTTTGGGACATATTGATCCTGACTCGACTAGCCCCATTTCAATGGGTATTAGCCTTCGATTTCTGACCTTTTTGGTCTTTTCATATCCAAGCCCTTTTTAGTTGGTATTAGGCTTAGATTTTATGGGTAAAAGACTTTTCCCCCGAGCATGATTGAACTGGCTTGTTTGAGGGGGTATTAGCCTTTGATTTTGGGACATATTGATCCTGACTCGACTACCCCATTTCAATGGGTATTAGCCTTCGATTTCTGATGTTTTTGGTCTTTTCATATCCAAGCCCTTTTTAGTTGGTATTAGGCTTAGATTTTATGGGTAAAAGACTTTTCCCCCGAGCATGATTGAACTGGCTTGTTTGAGGGGGTATTAGCCTTTGATTTTGGGACATATTGATCCTGACTCGACTAGCCCCATTTCAATGGGTATTAGCCTTTGATTTCTGACCTTTTTGGTCTTTTCATATCCAAGCCCTTTTTAGTTGGTATTAGGCTTAGATTTTTGGGTAAAAGACTTTTCCCCCGAGCATGATTGAACTGGCTTGTTTGAGGGGTATTAGCCTTTGATTTTGGGACATATTGATCCTGACTCGACTACCCATTTCAATGGGTATTAGCCTTTGATTTCTGACCTTTTTGGTCTTTTCATATCCAAGCCCTTTTTAGTTGGTATTAGGCTTAGATTTTATGGGTAAAAGACTTTTCCCCCGAGCATGATTGAACTCCCTCGTTTGATGGGGTATTAGCCTTTGATTTTGGGACATATTGATCCTGACTCGACTAGCCCCATTTCAATGGGTATTAGCCTTCGATTTCTGACCTTTTTGGTCTTTCATATCCAAGCCCTTTTTAGTTGGTATTAGGCTTAGATTTTATGGGTAAAAGACTTTCCCCCCGAGCATGATTGAAATGGCTTGTTTGAGGGGGTATTAGCCTTTGATTTTGGGACATATTGATCCTGACTCGACTAGCCCCATTTCAATGGGTATTAGCCTTCGATTTCTGACGTTTTTGGTCTTGTCATATCCAAGCCCTTTTTAGTTGGTATTAGGCTTAGATTTTATGGGTAAAAGACTTTTCCCCCGAGCATGATTGAACTGGCTTGTTTGAGGGGGTATTAGCCTTTGATTTTGGGACATATTGATCCTGACTCGACTAGCCCCATTTCAATGGGTATTAGCCTTCGATTTCTGATGTTTTTGGTCTTTTCATATCCAAGCCCTTTTTAGTTGGTATTAGGCTTAGATTTTATGGGTAAAAGACTTTTCCCCCGAGCATGATTGAACTGGCTTGTTTGAGGGGGTATTAGCCTTTGATTTTGGGACATATTGATCCTGACTCGACTAGCCCCATTTCAATGGGTATTAGCCTTCGATTTCTGACCTTTTTGGTCTTTTCATATCCAAGCCCTTTTTAGTTGGTATTAGGCTTAGATTTTATGGGTAAAAGACTTTTCCCCCGAGCATGATTGAACTCGCTCGTTTGATGGGGTATTAGCCTTGGATTTTGGGACATATTGATCCTGACTCGACTAGCCCCATTTCAATGGGTATTAGCCTTCGATTTCTGACGTTTTTGGTCTTGTCATATCCAAGCCCTTTTTAGTTGGTATTAGGCTTAGATTTTATGGGTAAAAGACTTTTCCCCCGAGCATGATTGAACTGGCTTGTTTGAGGGGGTATTAGCCTTGATTTTGGGACATATTGATCCTGACTCGACTAGCCCCATTTCAATGGGTATTAGCCTTCGATTTCTGATGTTTTTGGTCTTGTCATATCCAAGCCCTTTTTAGTTGGTATTAGGCTTAGATTTTTGGGTAAAAGACTTTTCCCCCGAGCATGATTGAACTGGCTTGTTTGAGGGGGTATTAGCCTTGATTTTGGGACATATTATCCTGACTCGATAGCCCCATTTCAATGGGTATTAGCCTTCGATTTCTGACCTTTTTGGTCTTTTCATATCGAAGCCCTTTTTAGTTGGTATTAGGCTTAGATTTTATGGGTAAAAGACTTTTCCCCCGAGCATGATTGAACTGGCTTGTTTGAGGGGGTATTAGCCTTTGATTTTGGGACATATTGATCCTGGCTCGACTACCCATTTCAATGGGTATTAGCCTTCGATTTCTGACCTTTTTGGTTTTCATATCCAAGCCCTTTTTAGTTGGTATTAGGCTTAGATTTTATGGGTAAAAGACTTTTCCCCCGAGCATGATTGAACTAGCTTGTATGAGGGGGTATTAGACTTGGATTTTGGGACATATTGATCCTCACTCGACAAGCTACATTTCAATGGGTATTAGCCTTCGATTTCTGACCTTTTTCTTCTTTTCAAATCCAAGCCCTTTTTAGTTGGTATTAGGCTTAGATTTTTTGGGTAAAAGACTTTTCCCCCGAGCATGATTGAACTGGCTTGTTTGAGGGGGTATTAGCCTTTGATTTTGGGACATATTGATCCTGACTCGACTAGCCCCATTTCAATGGGTATTAGCCTTCGATTTCTGATGTTTTTGGTCTTGTCATATCCAAGCCCTTTTTAGTTGTTTTTAGGCTTAGATTTTTTGGGTAAAAGACTTTTCCCCCGAGCATGATTGAACTGGCTTGTTTGAGGGGGTATTAGCCTTGAATTTTGGGACATATTTATCCTGACTCGACTAGCCCCATTTCAATGGGTATTAGCCTTCGATTTCTGATGTTTTTGGTCTTTTCATATCCAAGCCCTTTTTAGTTGGTATTAGGCTTAGATTTTATGGGTAAAAGACTTTTCCCCCGAGCATGATTGAACTGGCTTGTTTGAGGGGGTATTAGCCTTTGATTTTGGGACATATTGATCCTGACTCGACTAGCCCCATTTCAATGGGTATTAGCCTTTCGATTTCTGACCTTTTTGGTCTTTTCATATCCAAGCCCTTTTTAGTTGGTATTAGGCTTAGATTTTATGGGTAAAAGACTTTTCCCCCGAGCATGATTGAACTGGCTTGTTTGAGGGGGTATTAGCCTTTGATTTTGGGACATATTGATCCTGACTCGACTACCACATTTCAATGGGTATTAGCCTTCGATTTCTGACGTTTTTGGTCTTGTTTTATCCAAGCCCTTTTTAGTTGGTATTAGGCTTAGATTTTATGGGTAAAAGACTTTTCCCCCGAGCATGATTGAACTGGCTTGTTTGAGGGGGTATTAGCCTTGGATTTTGGGACATATTGATCCTGACTCGACTAGCCCCATTTCAATGGGTATTAGCCTTCGATTTCTGACCTTTTTGGTCTTTTCATATCCAAGCCCTTTTTAGTTGGTATTAGGCTTAGATTTTATGGGTAAAAGACTTTTCCCCCGAGCATGATTGAACTGGCTTGTTTGAGGGGGTATTAGCCTTGATTTTGGGACATATTGATCCTGACTCGACTACCCATTTCAATGGGTATTAGCCTTCGATTTCTGACTTTTTGGTTTTCATATCCAAGCCCTTTTTAGTTGGTATTAGGCTTAGATTTTATGGGTAAAAGACTTTTCCCCCGAGCATGATTGAACTGGCTTGTTTGAGGGGGTATTAGCCTTGATTTTGGGACATATTGATCCTGACTCGACTAGCCATTTCAATGGGTATTAGCCTTCGATTTCTGACTTTTTCTTCTTTTCATATCCAAGCTCTTTTTAGTTGGTATTAGGCTTAAATTTTATGGTAAAAGACTTTTCCCCCGAGCATGATGGAACTGGCTTTTTGAGGGGGTATTAGCCTTGGATTTTGGGACATATTGATCCTGACTCGACTAGCCCCATTTCAATGGGTATTAGCCTTCGATTTCTGATGTTTTTGGTCTTTTCATATCCAAGCCCTTTTTAGTTGGTATTAGGCTTAGATTTTTTGGGTAAAAGACTTTTCCCCCGAGCATGATTGAACTGGCTTGTTTGAGGGGGTATTAGCCTTGAATTTTGGGACATATTGATCCTGACTCGACTAGCCCCATTTCAATGGGTATTAGCCTTCGATTTCTGATCTTTTTGGTCTTTTCATATCCAAGCCCTTTTTAGTTGGTATTAGGCTTAGATTTTATGGGTAAAAGACTTTTCCCCCGAGCATGATTGAACTGGCTTGTTTGAGGGGGTATTAGCCTTTGATTTTGGGACATATTGATCCTGACTCGACTAGCCCCATTTCAATGGGTATTAGCCTTTGATTTCTGATGTTTTTGGTCTTTTCATATCCAAGCCCTTTTTAGTTGGTATTAGGCTTAGATTTTATGGGTAAAAGACTTTTCCCCCGAGCATGATTGAACTGGCTTGTTTGAGGGGGTATTAGCCTTTGATTTTGGGACATATTGATCCTGACTCGACTAGCCCCATTTCAATGGGTATTAGCCTTCGATTTCTGACTTTTTGGTCTTGTCATATCCAAGCCCTTTTTAGTTGGTATTAGGCTTAGATTTTATGGGTAAAAGACTTTTCCCCCGAGCATGATTGAACTGGCTTGTTTGAGGGGGTATTAGCCTTGGATTTTGGGACATATTGATCCTGACTCGACTAGCCCCATTTCAATGGGTATTAGCCTTCGATTTCTGACGTTTTTGGTCTTGTTCATATCCAAGCCCTTTTTAGTTGGTATTAGGCTTAGATTTTATGGGTAAAAGACTTTTCCCCCGAGCATGATTGAACTGGCTTGTTTGAGGGGGTATTAGCCTTGGATTTTGGGACATATTGATCCTGACTCGACTAGCCCCATTTCAATGGGTATTAGCCTTCGATTTCTGATGTTTTTGGTCTTGTTCATATCCAAGCCCTTTTTAGTTGGTATTAGGCTTAGATTTTATGGGTAAAAGACTTTTCCCCCGAGCATGATTGAACTGGCTTGTTTGAGGGGGTATTAGCCTTGATTTTGGGACATATTGATCCTGACTCGACTAGCCCCATTTCAATGGGTATTAGCCTTCGATTTCTGACCTTTTTGGTCTTTTCATATCCAAGCCCTTTTTAGTTGGTATTAGGCTTAGATTTTATGGGTAAAAGACTTTTCCCCCGAGCATGATTGAACTGGCTTGTTTGAGGGGGTATTAGCCTTGAATTTTGGGACATATTGATCCTGACTCGACTAGCCCCATTTCAATGGGTATTAGCCTTCGATTTCTGACCTTTTTGGTCTTTTCATATCCAAGCCCTTTTTAGTTGGTATTAGGCTTAGATTTTATGGGTAAAAGACTTTTCCCCCGAGCATGATTGAACTGGCTTGTTTGGGGGTATTAGCCTTGATTTTGGGACATATTGATCCTGACTCGACTAGCCCCATTTCAATGGGTATTAGCCTTCGATTTCTGACCTTTTTGGTCTTTTCATATCCAAGCCCTTTTTAGTTGGTATTAGGCTTAGATTTTTGGGTAAAATACTTTTCCCCCGAGCATGATTGAACTGGCTTGTTTGAGGGGGTATTAGCCTTGGATTTTGGGACATATTGATCCTGACTCGACTAGCCCCATTTCAATGGGTATTAGCCTTCGATTTCTGACGTTTTTGGTCTTGTCATATCCAAGCCCTTTTTAGTTGGTATTAGGCTTAGATTTTATGGGTAAAAGACTTTTCCCCCGAGAATGATTGAACTGGCTTGTTTGAGGGGGTATTAGCCTATGATTTTGGGACATATTGATCCTGACTCGCGTACCCCATTTCAATGGGTATTAGCCTTAGATTTCTGACCTTTTTGGTCGTTTCATATCCAAGCCCTTTTTAGTTGGTATTAGGCTTAGATTTTATGGGTAAAAGACTTTTCCCCCGAGCATGATTGAACTGGCTTGTTTGAGGGGGTATTAGCCTTGGATTTTGGGACATATTGATCCTGACTCGACTAGCCCCATTTCAATGGGTATTAGCCTTTGATTTCTGACCTTTTTGGTCTTTTCATATCCAAGCCCTTTTTAGTTGGTATTAGGCTTAATTTTATGGGTAAAAGACTTTTCCCCCGAGCATGATTGAACTGGCTTGTTTGAGGGGGTATTAGCCTTGAATTTTGGGACATATTGATCCTGACTCGACTAGCCCCATTTCAATGGGTATTAGCCTTCGATTTCTGACCTTTTTGGTCTTGTCATATCCAAGCCCTTTTTAGTTGGTATTAGGCTTAGATTTTATGGGTAAAAGACTTTTCCCCCGAGCATGATTGAACTGGCTTGTTTGAGGGGGTATTAGACTTGGATTTTGGGACATATTGATCCTGACTCGACTAGCCCCATTTCAATAGGTATTAGCCTTTGATTTCTGACCTTTTTGGTCTTTTCATATCCAAGCCCTTTTTAGTTGGTATTAGGCTTAGATTTTTGGGTAAAAGACTTTTCCCCCGAGCATGATTGAACTGGCTTGTTTGAGGGGGTATTAGCCTTGGATTTTGGGACATATTGATCCCGACTCGACTAGCCCCATTTCAATGGGTATTAGCCTTCGATTTCTGACGTTTTTGGTCTTGTCATATCCAAGCCCTTTTTAGTTGGTATTAGGCTTAGATTTTATGGGTAAAAGACTTTTCCCCCGAGCATGATTGAACTGGCTTGTTTGAGGGGGTATTAGCCTTGGATTTTGGGACATATTGATCCTGACTCGACTAGCCCCATTTCAATGGGTATTAGCCTTCGATTTCTGACGTTTTTGGTCTTGTCATATCCAAGCCCTTTTTAGTTGGTATTAGGCTTAGATTTTATGGGTAAAAGACTTTTCCCCCGAGCATGATTGAACTGGCTTGTTTGAGGGGGTATTAGCCTTGGATTTTGGGACATATTGATCCTGACTCGACTAGCCCCATTTCAATGGGTATTAGCCTTTGATTTCTGACCTTTTTGGTCTTTTCATATCCAAGCCCTTTTTAGTTGGTATTAGGCTTAGATTTTTATGGGTAAAAGACTTTTCCCCCGAGCATGATTGAACTGGCTTGTTTGAGGGGGTATTAGCCTTGGATTTTGGGACATATTGATCCTGACTCGACTAGCCCCATTTCAATGGGTATTAGCCTTCGATTTCTGACCTTTTTGGTCTTTTCATATCCAAGCCCTTTTTAGTTGGTATTAGGCTTAGATTTTTTGGGTAAAAGACTTTTCCCCCGAGCATGATTGAACTGGCTTGTTTGAGGGGGTATTAGCCTTTGATTTCTGACCTTTTTGTTCTTTTCATAACCAAGCCCTTTTTATATTTTATTAGGTTTAGATTTTATGGGTAAAAGACTTTCCCCCCCGAGGATGATTGAACTCGCTTGTTTGAGGGGGTATTAGACTTGTATTTTAGGACATATTGATCTTGACTCGACTAGCCCCATTTCAATGGGTATTAGCCTTTGATTTCTGACCTTTTTGGTCTTTTCATATCCAAGCCCTTTTTAGTTGGTATTAGGCTTAGATTTTATGGGTAAAAGACTTTTCCCCCGAGCATGATTGAACTGGCTTGTTTGAGGGGGTATTAGCCTTGATTTTGGGACATATTGATCCTGACTCGACTAGCCCCATTTCAATGGGTATTAGCCTTCGATTTCTGACGTTTTTGGTCTTGTCATATCCAAGCCCTTTTTAGTTGGTATTAGGCTTAGATTTTATGGGTAAAAGACTTTTCCCCCGAGCATGATTGAACTGGCTTGTTTGAGGGGGTATTAGCCTTGGATTTTGGGACATATTGATCCTGACTCGACTAGCCCCATTTCAATGGGTATTAGCCTTCGATTTCTGACCTTTTTGGTCTTTTCATATCCAAGCCCTTTTTAGTTGGTATTAGGCTTAGATTTTTGGGTAAAAGACTTTTCCCCCGAGCATGATTGAACTGGCTTGTTTGAGGGGGTATTAGCCTTGGATTTTGGGACATATTGATCCGACTCGACTAGCCCCATTTCAATGGGTATTAGCCTTCGATTTCTGACGTTTTTGGTCTTTCATATCCAAGCCCTTTTTAGTTGGTATTAGGCTTAGATTTTATGGGTAAAAGACTTTTCCCCCGAGCATGATTGAACTGGCTTGTTTGAGGGGGTATTAGCCTTGGATTTTGGGACATATTGATCCTTACTCGACTAGCCCCATTTCAATGGGTATTAGCCTTTGATTTCTGATGTTTTTGGTCTTTTCATATCCAAGCCCTTTTTAGTTGGTATTAGGCTTAGATTTTATGGGTAAAAGACTTTTCCCCCGAGCATGATTGAACTGGATTGTTTGAGGGGGTATTAGCCTTGGATTTTGGGACATGTTGATCCAGACTCGACTAGCCCCATTTCAATGGGTATTAGCCTTTGATTTCTGACCTTTTTGGTCTTGTCATATCCAAGCCCTTTTTAGTTGGTATTAGGCTTAGATTTTATGGGTAAAAGACTTTTCCCCCGAGCATGATTGAACTGGCTTGTTTGAGGGGGTATTATCCTTTGATTTTGGGACATATTGATCCTGACTCGACTAGCCCCATTTCAATGGGTATTAGTCTTTAATTTCTGACCTTCTTGATTTTCATATCCAAGCCCTTTTTAGTTGGTATTAGGCTTAGATTTTATGGGTAAAAGACTTTTCCCCCGAGCATGATTGAACTGGCTTGTTTGAGGGGGTATTAGCCTTGGATTTTGGGACATATTGATCCGACTCGACTAGCCCCATTTCAATGGGTATTAGCCTTCGATTTCTGACCTTTTTGGTCTTTCCGTATCCAAGCCCTTTTTAGTTGGTATTAGGCTTAGATTTTATGGGTAAAAGACTTTTCCCCCGAGCATGATTGAACTGGCTTGTTTGAGGGGGTATTAGCCTTGGATTTTGGGACATATTGATCCTGACTCGACTAGCCCCATTTCAATGGGTATTAGCCTTCGATTTCTGACGTTTTTGGTCTTGTCATATCCAAGCCCTTTTTAGTTGGTATTAGGCTTAGATTTTATGGGTAAAAGACTTTTCCCCCGAGCATGATTGAACTGGCTTGTTTGAGGGGGTATTAGCCTTGGATTTTGGGACATATTGATCCTGACTCGACTAGCCCCATTTCAATGGGTATTAGCCTTCGATTTCTGATTTGTTGGTCTTTCATATCCAAGCCCTTTTTAGTTGGTATTAGGCTTAGATTTTATGGGTAAAAGACTTTTCCCCCGAGCATGATTGAACTGGCTTGTTTGAGGGGGTATTAGCCTTGGATTTTGGGACATATTGATCCTGACTCGACTAGCCCCATTTCAATGGGTATTAGCCTTTGATTTCTAACTTTTTGGTCTTGGTCATATCCAAGCCCTTTTTAGTTGGTATTAGGCTTAGATTTTATGGGTAAAAGACTTTTCCCCCGAGCATGATTGAACTGGCTTGTTTGAGGGGGTATTAGCCTTTGATTTTGGGACATATTGATCCTGACTCGACTAGCCCCATTTCAATAGGTATTAGCCTTTGATTTCTGACCTTTTTGGTTTTTTCATATCCAAGCCCTTTTTAGCTGTTATTAGGTTTAGATTTTTCGGGTAAAATACTTTTCCCCCGAGCATGATTGAACTGGCTTATTTGAGGGGGTCTTAGCCTTGGATTTTGGGACATATTGATCCCGACTCGACTAGCCCCATTTCAATGGGTATTAGCCTTCGATTTCTGACGTTGTTGGTCTTGTCATATCCAAGCCCTTTTTAGTTGGTATTAGGCTTAGATTTTATGGGTGAAAGACTTTTCCCCCGAGCATGATTGAACTGGCTTGTTTGAGGGGGTATTAGCCTTGGATTTTGGGACAAATTGATCCTTACTCGACTAGCCCCATTTCAATGGGTATTAGCCTTTGATTTCTGACGTTTTTGGTCTTGTTATATCCAACCCCTTTTTAGTTGGTATTAGGCTTAGATTTTATGGGTAAAAAACTTTTCCCCCGAGCATGATTGAACTGGCTTGTTTGAGGGGGTATTAGCCTTTGATTTTGGGACATATTGATCCCGACTCGAGTAGCCCCATTTCTATGGGTATTAGGCTTCGATTTCTGACCTTTTTGGTCTTTTCATATCCAAGCCCTTTTTAGTTGTTATTAGGCTTAGATTTTTTGGGTAAAAGACTTTTCCCCCGAGCATGATTGAACTGGCTTGTTTGAGGGGGTATTAGCCTTGGATTTTGGGACATATTGATCCTGACTCGACTAGCCCCATTTCAATGGGTATTAGCCTTTGATTTCTGACCTTTTTGGTCTTGTCATATCCAAGCCCTTTTTAGTTGGTATTAGGCTTAGATTTTATGGGTAAAAGACTTTTCCCCCGAGCATGATTGAACTGGCTTGTTTGAGGGGGTATTAGCCTTGGATTTTGGGACATATTGATCCTCACTCGACTAGCCCCATTTCTATGGGTATTAGGCTTCGATTTCTGACCTTTTTGGTCTTTTCATATCCAAGCCCTTTTTAGTTGTTATTAGGTTTAGATTTTTTGGGTAAAATACTTTTCCCCCGAGCATGATTGAACTGGCTTGTTTGAGGGGGTATTAGCCTTGGATTTTGGGACATATTGATCCCGACTCGACTAACCCCATTTCAATGGGTATTAGCCTTCGATTTCTGACGTTGTTGGTCTTGTCATATCCAAGCCCTTTTTAGTTGGTATTAGGCTTAGATTTTATGGGTAAAAGACTTTTCCCGAGCATGATTGAACTGGCTTGTTTGAGGGGGTATTAGCCTTGGATTTTGGGACATATTGATCCTTACTCGACAAGCCCCATTTCAATGGGTATTAGCCTTTGATTTCTGACCTTTTTGGTCTTTTCATATCCAAGCCCTTTTTAGTTGGTATTAGGCTTAGATTTTATGGGTAAAAGACTTTTCCCCCGAGCATGATTGAACTGGCTTGTTTGAGGGGGTATTAGCCTTGGATTTTGGGACATATTGATCCTGACTCGACTAGCCCCATTTCAATGGGTATTAGCCTTCGATTTCTGACCTTTTTGGTCTTTTCATATCCAAGCCATTTTTAGTTGTTATTAGGTTTAGATTTTTTGGGTAAAAGACTTTTCCCCCGAGCCTGATTGAAATGGTTTCTTTGAGGGCGTATTAGCCTTGGATTTTGGCACATATTGATCCTGACTCGACTAGCCCCATTTCAATGGGTATTAGCCTTTGATTTCTGACGTTTATGGTCTTGTCATATCCAAGCCCTTTTTAGTTGGTATTAGAATTAGATCTTATGGGTGAAAGACTTTTCCCCCCAAGCATGATTGAACTGGCTTGTTTGAGGGGGTATTAGCCTTGGATTTTGGGACATATTGATCCTCACTCGACAAGCCCTATTTCAATGGGTATTAGCCTTCGATTTCTAACCTTATTTGTCTTTTCACATCCAAGCCCTTTTTAGTTGGTATTAGGTTTATATTTTTTGGGTAAAATACTTTTCCACTGAGCATGATTGAACTGGCTTGTTTGAGGGGGTATTAGCCTTGGATTTTCGGACATATTGATCCAGACTCGACTAGCCCCATTTCAATGGGTATTAGCTTTCGATTTCTGACCTTTTTGGTCTTGTCATATCTAATCCCTTTTTAGTTGGTATAAGGCTTAGATTTTTCGGGTAAAAGACTTCTCCCCCGAGCATGATTTAACTGGCTTGTTTGAGGGGGAATTAGACTTGGATTTTTGGACATATTGACCTCACTTGACAAGCCCCATTTCAATGGGTATTAGCCTTCGATTTCTGACCTTTTTTGTCTTGTCACATCCAAGCCCTTTTTAGTTGGTATTAGGCTTCGATTTTATGGGTAAAAGACTCTTCCCCCAAGCATGATTGAACTGGCTTGTTTGAGGGGGTATTAGCCTTGGATATTGGGACATATTGATCCAGACTCGACTAGCCCCATTTCAATGGGTATTAGCTTTCGATTTCTGACCTTTTTGTTCTTGTCATATCCAAGCCCTTTTTAGTTGGTATAAGGCTTAGATTTTTTGGGTAAAAGACTTCTCCCCCGAGCATGATTTAACTGGCTTGTTTGAGGGGGTATTAGACTTAGATTTTGAGACATATTGATCCTCACTGAAGTAGCCCCATTTCAATGGGTATTAGGCTTCGATTTCTGACCTTTTTGGTCTTTTCATATCCAAGCCCTTTTTAGTTGGTATTAGGCTTTGATTTTTTGGGTAAAAGACTTTTCCTCCGAGAATGAATGAATTGCTTTGTTTGAGGGGGTATTAGACTTGGATTTTGAGACATATTGATCCTCACTCGAGTAGCCCCATTTCAATGGTTATTAGGCTTCGATTTCTGACCTTTTTGGTCTTTTCATATCCAAGCCCTTTTTAGTTGGTATTAGGCTTTGATTTTTTGGGTAAAAGACTTTTCCTCCGAGAATGAATGAATTGGTTTGTTTGAGGGGGTATTAGACTTGGATTTTGAGACATATTGATCCTCACTCGAGTAGCCCCATTTCAATGGGTATTAGGCTTCGATTTCTGACCTTTTTGGTCTTTTCATATCCAAGCCCTTTTTAGTTGGTATTAGGCTTAGATTTTTTGGGTAAAATACTTTTCCCCCGAGCATGATTGAACTGGCTTGTTTGAGGGGGTATTAGCCTTTGATTTTGGGACATATTGATCCTGACTCGAGTAGCCCCATTTCAATGGGTATTAGCCTTCGATTTCTGACGTTTTTGGTCTTATCATATCCAAGCCCTTTTTAGTTGGTATTAGGCTTAGATTTTATGGGTAAAAGACTTTTCCCCCGAGCATGATTGAACTGGCTTGTTTGAGGGGGTATTAGCCTTGGATTTTGGGACATATTGATCCTGACTCGACTAGCCCCATTTCAATGGGTATTAGCCTTCGATTTCTGACCTTTTTGGTGTTTTCATATCCAAGCCCTTTTTAGTTGGTATTAGGCTTAGATTTTTTGGGTAAAAGACTTTTCCCCCGAGCATGATTGAACTGGCTTGTTTGAGGGGGTATTAGCCTTGGATTTTGGGACATATTGATCCTGACTCGACTAGCCCCATTTCAATAGGTATTAGCCTTCGATTTCTGATGTTTTTGGTCTTGTCCTATCCAAGCCCTTTTTAGTTGGTATTAGGCTTAGATTTTTTGGGTAAAATACTTTTCCCCCGAGCATGATTGAACTGGCTTGTTTGAGGGGGTATTAGCCTTGGATTTTGGGACATATTGATCCAGACTCGACTAGCCCCATTTCAATGGGTATTAGCCTTCGATTTCTGACGATTTTGGTCTTGTCATATCCAAGCCCTTTTTAGTTGGTATTAGGCTTCGATTTTATGGGTGAAAGACTTTTCCCCCGAGCATGATTGAACTGGTTTGTTTGAGGGGGTATTAGCCTTGGATTTTGGGACATACTGATCCAGACTCGACTAGCCCCATTTCAATGGGTATTAGCTTTCGATTTCTGACCTTTTTGGTCTTGTCATATCCAAACCCTTTTTAGTTGGTATAAGGCTTAGATTTTTTGGGTAAAAGACTTCTCCCCCGAGCATGATTTAACTGGCTTGTTTGAGGGGGTATTAGACTTGGATTTTGGGAAATATTGATCCTCACTCGACAAACCCCATTTCAATGGGTATTAGCCTTCGATTTCTGACCTTTTTGGTCTTTTCATATCCAAGCCCTTTTTAGTTGGTATTAGGCTTAGATTTTTTGGGTAAAATACTTTTCCCCCGAGCATGATTGAACTGGCCTTTTTGAGGGGGTATTAGCCTTTGATTTTGGGACATATTGATCCAGACTCGATTAGCCCCATTTCAATGGGTATTAGCCTTCGATTTATGATGTTTTTGGTCTTGTCATATCCAAGCCCTTTTTAGTTGGTATTAGGCTTAGATTTTATGGGTAAAAGTCTTTTCCCCCGGGCATGATTGAACTGTCTTGTTTGAGGGGGTATTAGCCTTGGATTTTGGGACATATTGATCCTGACCCGACTAGCCCCATTTCAATGGCTATTAGCCTTTGATTTCTGACCTTTTTGGTATTTTCATATCCAAGCCCTTTTTAGTAGGTATTAGGCTTAGTATTTTTGGGTAAAATACTTTTCCCCCGAGCATGATTGAACTGGCTTGTTTGAGGGGGTATTAGCCTTGGATTTTGGGACATATTGATCCTTGACTCAATTGCCCCATTTCAATGGGTATTAGCCTTCGATTTCTGACCTTTTTGGTCTTGTCATATCCAAGCCCTTTTTAGTTGGTATTAGGCTTAGATTTTATGGGTAAAATACTTTTCCCCCCGAGCATGATTGAACTGGCTTGTTTGAGGGGGTATTAGCCTTGGATTTTGGGACATATTGATCCTCACTCGACTAGCCCCATTTCAATGGGTATTAGCCTTCGATTTCTGACCTTTTTGGTCTTGTCATATCCAACCCCTTTTAGTTAGTATTAGGCTTAACTTTTATGGGTAAAATAATTTTCCCCTAAGCATGTTTGAACTGGCTTGTTTGATGGGTTATTTAGCCTTTGATTTTGGGACATATTGATCTTGACTCGACTACCAACATTTCAATGGGTATTAGCCTTCGATTTCTGACCTTTTTGGTCTTGTCATATCCAAGCCCCTTCTAGTTAGTATTAGGCTTAAATTTTATGGGTAAAATAATTTTCCCCTGAGCATGATCGAACTGGCTTGTTTGATGGGTTATTTAGCCTTTGATTTTGGGACATATTGTCCTCACTCGACAAGCCCCATTTCAATGGGTATTAGCCTTCAATTTTTGATGTTTTTGGTCTTTTCATACCCAAGCCCTTTTTAGTTGGTATTAGGCTTAGATTTTTTGGGTATAATACTTTTCCCCCGAGCATGATTGAACTGGCTTGTTTGAGGGGGTATTAGCCTTGGATTTTGGGACATGTTGATCCTGACTCGACTAGCCCCATTTCAATGGCTATTAGCCTTTGATTTCTGATGTTTTTGGTCTTTTCATATCCAAGCCCTTTTTAGTTGGTATTAGGCTTAGATATTTTGGGTAAAAGACTTTTCCCCTGAGGATGATTGAACTGGCTTGTTTGATGGGTTATTTAGCCTTTGATTTTGGGACATATTGATCCTTACTCAACTAGCAACATTTCAATGGGTATTAGCCTTGATTTCTGACCTTTTTGGTCTTGTCATATCCAAGCCCCTTTTAGTTAGTATTAGGCTTAAATTTTATGGGTAAAATAATTTTCCCCTTAGCATGATTGAACTGGCTTGTTTGATGGGTTATTTAGCGTTTGATTTTGGGACATATTGTCCTCACTCGACAAGCACCATTTCAATGGGTATTAGCCTTCGATTTTTGATGTTTTTGGTCTTTTCATATCCAAGCCATTTTTAGTTGGTAGTAGGCTTAGATTTTTTGGGTAAAATAATTTTCCCCTGAGCATGATTGAACTGGCTTGTTTGATGGGTTATTTAGCCTTTGATTTTGGGACATATTGATCCTGACTCGACTAGGCCCATGTCAATGGGTATTAGCCTTCGATTTCTGACATTTTTGGTCTTGTCATATCCAAGCCCTTTTTAGTTGGTATTAGGCTTAAATTTTATGGGTAAAAGACTTTTCCCTCAAGCATGATTGAACTGGCTTGTTTGAGGGGGTATTAGCCTTGATTTTGGGACATATTGATCCTCACTCGACAAGCCCCATTTCAATGGGTATTAGCCTTCGATTTCTGACCTTTTTGGTCTTTTCATATCCAAGCCCTTTTTAGTTGGTATTAGGCTTAGATTTTTTGGGTAAAAGATTTTCCCCCGAGCATGATTGAACTGGCTTGTTTGAGGGGGTATTAGCCTTGGATTTTGGGACATATTGATCCTGACTCGACTAGCCCCATTTCAATGGGTATTAGCCTTCGATTTCTGACGTTTTTGGTCTTGTCATATCCAAGCCCTTTTTAGTTGGTATTAGGCTTAGATTTTATGGGTAAAAGACTTTTCCCCCGAGCATGATTGAACTGGCTTGTTTGAGGGGGTATTAGCCTTGGATTTTGGGACATATTGATCCTGACTCGACTAGCCCCATTTCAATGGGTATTAGCCTTCGATTTCTGACCTTTTTGGTCTTGTCATATCCAAGCCCCTTTTAGTTAGTATTAGGCTTAAATTTTATGGGTAAAATAATTTTCCCCGAGCATGATTGAACTGGCTTGTTTGATGGGTTATTTAGCCTTTGATTTTGGGACATATTGATCCTGACTCGACTAGGCCCATGTCAATGGGTATTAGCCTTCGATTTCTGACGTTTTTGGTCTTGTCATATCCAAGCCCTTTTTAGTTGGTATTAGGCTTAAATTTTATGGGTAAAAGACTTTTCCCCTGAGCATGATTGAACTGGCTTGTTTGAGGGGGTATTAGCCTTGGATTTTGGGACATATTGATCCTGACTCGACTAGCCCCATTTCAATGGGTATTAGCCTTCGATTTCTGACCTTTTTGGTCTTTTCATATCCAAGCCCTTTTTAGTTGGTATTAGGCTTAGATTTTTTGGGTAAAATACTTTTCCCCGAGCATGATTGAACTGGCTTGTTTGATGGGGTATTAGCCTTTGATTTTGGGACATATTGATCCTGACTCGACTAGCCCCATTTCAATGGGTATTAGCCTTCGATTTCTGACGTTTTTGGTCTTTTCATATCCAAGCCCTTTTTAGTTGGTATTAGGCTTAAATTTTATGGGTAAAAGATTTTCCTCCCGAGCATGATTGAACTGGCTTGTTTGAGGGGGTATTAGCCTTGGATTTTGGGACATATTGATCCTGACTCGACTAGCCCCATTTCAATGGGTATTAGGCTTCGATTTCTGACGTTTTTGTTCTTGTCATATCCAAGCCCTTTTTAGTTGGTATTAGGCTTAGATTTTTTGGGTAAAAGACTTTTCCCCCGAGCATGATTGAACTGGCTTGTTTGAGGGGGTATTAGCCTTGGATTTTGGGACATATTGATCCTGACTCGACTAGCCCCATTTCAATGGGTATTAGCCTTCGATTTCTGATCTTTTTGGTCTTGTCATATCCAAGCCCTTTTTAGTTGTATTAGGCTTAGATTTTTGGGTAAAATATTTTCCCCCGAGCATGATTGAACTGGCTTGTTTGAGGGGGTATTAGCCTTGGATTTTGGGACATATTGATCCTGACTCGACTAGCCCCATTTCAATGGGTATTAGCCTTCGATTTCTGACGTTTTTGGTCTTGTCATATCCAAGCCCTTTTTAGTTTGTTTTAGGCTTAGATTTTTTGGGTATAATTCTTTCCCCCCGAGCATGATTGAACTGGCTTGTTTGAGGGGGTATTAGCCTTGGATTTTGGGACATATTGATCCTGACTCGACTAGCCCCATTTCAATGGGTATTAGCCTTCGATTTCTGATCTTTTTGGGCTTTTCATATTAAAGCCCTTTTTAGTTGGTATTAGACTTAGTTTTTTTGGGTAAAATACTTTTCCCCCGAGCACGATTGAACTGGCTTGTTTGAGGGCATATTAGCCTTTGATTTTGGGACATATTGATCCTCACTCGAGTAGCCCCATTTCAATGGGTCTTAGGCTTCGATTTCTGACGTTTTTGGTCTTGTCATATCCAAGCCCTTTTTAGTTGGTATTAGGCTTAAATTTTATGGGTAAAAGACTTTTCCCTTGAGCATGATTGAACTGGCTTGTTTGAGGGGGTATTACACTTGGATTTTGGGACATATTGATCCTCACTCGACAAGCCCCATTTCAATCGGTATTAGCCTTCGATTTCTGACCTTTTTGGTCTTTTCATATCCAAGCCCTTTTTAGTTGGTATTAGGCTTAGATTTTTTGGGTAAAATACTTTTACCCCGAGCATGATTGAACTGGCTTGTTTGAGGGGGTATTAGCCTTGCATATTGGGACATATTGATCCAAACTCGACTAGCCCCATTTCAATGGGTATTAGCCTTCGATTTCTGATCTTTTTGGTCTTTTCATATCCAAGCCCCTTTTGGTTAGTATTAGGTTTTAATTTTATGGGTAAAATAATTTTCCCCTGAGCATGATTGAACTGGCTTGTTTGAGGGGGTATTAGCCTTGGATTTTGGGACATATTGATCCTGACTCGACTAGCCCCATTTCAATGGGTATTAGCCTTCGATTTCTGACGTTTTTGGTCTTGTCATATCCAAGCCCTTTTTAGTTTGTTTTAGGCTTAGATTTTTTGGGTATAATTCTTTCCCCCCGAGCATGATTGAACTGGCTTGTTTGAGGGGGTATTAGCCTTGGATTTTGGGACATATTGATCCTGACTCGACTAGCCCCATTTCAATGGGTATTAGCCTTCGATTTCTGATCTTTTTGGGCTTTTCATATTAAAGCCCTTTTTAGTTGGTATTAGACTTAGTTTTTTTGGGTAAAATACTTTTCCCCCGAGCACGATTGAACTGGCTTGTTTGAGGGCATATTAGCCTTTGATTTTGGGACATATTGATCCTCACTCGAGTAGCCCCATTTCAATGGGTCTTAGGCTTCGATTTCTGATGTTTTTGGTCTTGTCATATCCAAGCCCTTTTTAGTTGGTATTAGGCTTAAATTTTATGGGTAAAAGACTTTTCCCTTGATCATGATTGAACTGGCTTGTTTGAGGGGGTATTACACTTGGATTTTGGGACATATTGATCCTCACTCGACAAGCCACATTTCAATCGGTATTAGCCTTCGATTTCTGATCTTTTTGGTCTTTTCATATCCAAGCCCTTTTTAGTTGGTATTAGGCTTAGATTTTTTGGGTAAAATACTTTTACCCCGAGCATGATTGAACTGGCTTGTTTGAGGGGGTATTAGCCTTGCATATTGGGACATATAGATCCAGACTCGACTAGCCCCATTTCAATGGGTATTAGCCTTCGATTTCTGATCTTTTTGGTATTTTCATATGTAAGCCCCTTTTGGTTAGTATTAGGTTTTAATTTTATGGGTAAAATAATTTTCCCCTGAGCATGATTGAACTGGCTTGTTTGAGGGGGTATTAGCCTTGGATTTTGGGACATATTGATCCTGACTCGACTAGCCCCATTTCAATGGGTATTAGCCTTCGATTTCTGACGTTTTTGGTCTTGTCATATCCAAGCCCTTTTTAGTTTGTTTTAGGCTTAGATTTTTTGGGTATAATTCTTTCCCCCCGAGCATGATTGAACTGGCTTGTTTGAGGGGGTATTAGCCTTGGATTTTGGGACATATTGATCCTGACTCGACTAGCCCCATTTCAATGGGTATTAGCCTTCGATTTCTGATCTTTTTGGGCTTTTCATATTAAAGCCCTTTTTAGTTGGTATTAGACTTAGTTTTTTTGGGTAAAATACTTTTCCCCCGAGCACGATTGAACTGGCTTGTTTGAGGGCATATTAGCCTTTGATTTTGGGACATATTGATCCTCACTCGAGTAGCCCCATTTCAATGGGTCTTAGGCTTCGATTTCTGATGTTTTTGGTCTTGTCATATCCAAGCCCTTTTTAGTTGGTATTAGGCTTAAATTTTATGGGTAAAAGACTTTTCCCTTGAGCATGATTGAACTGGCTTGTTTGAGGGGGTATTACACTTGGATTTTGGGACATATTGATCCTCACTCGACAAGCCCCATTTCAATCGGTATTAGCCTTCGATTTCTGATCTTTTTGGTCTTGTCATATCCAAGCCCTTTTTAGTTGGTATTAGGCTTAGATTTTATGGGTAAAAGACTTTTCCCCGAGCATGATTGAACTGGCTTGTTTGAGGGGGTATTAGACTTGGATTTTGGGACATATTGATCCTCACTCGACTAGCCCCATTTCAATGGGTATTAGCCTTCGATTTCTGATGTTTTTGGTCTTGTCATATCCAAGCCCTTTTTAGTTGGTATTAGGCTTAGATTTTATGGGTAAAAGACTTTTCCCCCCGAGCATGATTGAACTGGCTTGTTTGAGGGGGTATTAGCCTTGGATTTTGGGACATATTGATCCTCACTCGACTAGCCCCATTTCAATGGCTATTAGCCTTTTATTTCTGACGTTTTTTGTCTTTTCATACCCAAGCCCATTTTAGTTGGTATTAGGCTTAGATTTTTTGGGTAAAAGACTTTTCCCTTGAGCATGATTGAACTGGCTTGTTTGAGGGGGTATTAGACTTGGATTTTGGGACATATTGATCCTCACTCGACAAGCCCCATATCAATCGGTATTAGCCTTCGATTTCTGATCTTTTTGGTCTTTTCATATCCAAGCCCCTTTTAGTTGGTATTAGGCTTAATTTTATGGGTAAAATAATTTTCCCCTGAGCATGATTGAACTGGCTTGTTTGATGGGTTATTTAGCCTTTGATTTTGGGACATATTGATCCTCACTCGACTATCCCCATTTCAATGGTTATTAGCCTTCGATTTCTGACCTTTTTGGTCTTCTCATATCCAAGCCCTTTTTAGTTGGTATTAGGCTTAGATTTTTTGGGTATAATACTTTTCCCCCGAGCATGATTGAACTGGCTTGTTTGAGGGGGTATTAGCCTTGGATTTTGGGACATATTGATCCTCACTCGACTAGCCCCATTTCAATGGGTATTAGCCTTCGATTTCTGACCTTTTTGGTCTTTTCATATCCAAGCCCTTTTTAGTTGGTATTAAGCTTAGATTTTATGGGTAAAAGACTTTTCCCCTGAGCATGATTGAACTGGCTTGTTTGAGGGGGTATTAGACTTGGATTTTGGGACATATTGATCCTCACTCGAGTAGCCCCATTTCAATGGGTATTAGGCTTCTATTTCTGACGTTTTTGGTCTTGTCATATCCAAGCCCTTTTTAGTTGGTATTAGGCTTAGATTTTTTGGGTAAAAGACTTTTCCCCCCGAGCATGATTGAACTGGCTTGTTTGAGGGGGTATTAGCCTTGGATTTTGGGACATATTGATCCTGACTCGACTAGCCCCATTTCAATGGGTATTAGCCTTCGATTTCTGACTTTTTGGTCTTGTCATATCCAAGCCCTTTTTAGTTGGTATTAGGCTTAGATTTTATGGGTAAAAAGACTTTTCCCCCGAGCATGATTGAACTGGCTTGTTTGAGGGGTATTAGCCTTGGATTTTGGGACATATTGATCCTGACTCGACTAGCCCCATTTCAATGGGTATTAGCCTTTGATTTCTGACGTTTTTGGTCTTTTCATATCCTAGCCCTTTTTAGTTGGTATTAGGCTTAAATTTTATGGGTAAAAGAATTTTCCTCCCGAGCATGATTGAACTGGCTTGTTTGAGGGGGTATTAGCCTTGGATTTTGGGACATATTGATCCTGACTCGACTAGCCCCATTTCAATGGGTATTAGCCTTCGATTTCTGATCTTTTTGGTCTTCTCATATCCAAGCCCTTTTTAGTTGGTATTAGGCTTAGATTTTTTGGGTAAAATACTTTTCCCCCGAGCATGATTGAACTGGCTTGTTTGAGGGGGTATTAGCCTTTGATTTTGGGACATATTGATCCTCACTCGACTAGCCCCATTTCAATGGGTATTAGCCTTCGATTTCTGACCTTTTTGGTCTTGTCATATCCAAGCCCTTTTTAGTTGGTATTAGGCTTAGATTTTATGGGTAAAAGACTTTTCCCGAGCATGATTGAACTGGCTTGTTTGAGGGGGTATTAGCCTTGGATTTTGGGACATATTGATCCTCACTCGACAAGCCCCATTTCAATCGGTATTAGCCTTCGATTTCTGATCTTTTTGGTCTTGTCATATCCAAGCCCTTTTTAGTTGGTATTAGGCTTAAATTTTATGGGTAAAAGACTTTTCCCTTGAGCATGATTGAACTGGCTTGTTTGAGGGGGTATTAGACTTGGATTTTGGGACATATTGATCCTCACTCGACAAGCCCCATTTCAATGGGTATTAGCCTTCGATTTCTGATGTTTTTGGTCTTGTCATATCCAAGCCCTTTTTAGTTGGTATTAGGCTTAGATTTTATGGGTAAAAGACTTTTCCCCCGAGCATGATTGAACTGGCTTGTTTGAGGGGGTATTAGCCTTGGATTTTGGGACATATTGATCCTCACTCGACTAGCCCCATTTCAATGGCTATTAGCCTTTTATTTATGACGTTTTTTGTCTTTTCATACCCAAGCCCATTTTAGTTGGTATTAGGCTTAGATTTTTTGGGTAAAAGACTTTTCCCTTGAGCATGATTGAACTGGCTTGTTTGAGGGGGTATTAGACTTGGATTTTGGGACATATTGATCCTCACTCGACAAGCCCCATTTCAATCGGTATTAGCCTTCGATTTCTGATCTTTTTGGTCTTTTCATATCCAAGCCCTTTTTAGTTGGTATTAGGCTTAATTTTATGGGTAAAATAACTTTTCCCCCGAGCATGATTGAACTGGCTTGTTTGATGGGTATTAGCCTTTGATTTTGGGACATATTGATCCTCACTCGACTAGCCCCATTTCAATGGGTATTAGCCTTCGATTTCTGACCTTTTTGGTCTTGTCATATCCAAGCCCTTTTTAGTTGGTATTAGGCTTAAATTTTATGGGTAAAATACTTTTCCCCCGAGCATGATTGAACTGGCTTGTTTGAGGGGGTATTAGCCTTGGATTTTGGGACATATTGATCCTGACTCGACTAGCCCCATTTCAATGGGTATTAGCCTTCGATTTCTGACCTCTTTGGGCTTTTCATATCCAAGCCCTTTTTAGTTGGTATTAGGCTTAGATTTTATGGGTAAAAGACTTTTCCCCCGAGCATGATTGAACTGGCTTGTTTGAGGGGGTATTAGACTTGGATTTTGGGACATATTGATCCTCACTCGAGTAGCCCCATTTCAATGGGTATTAGCCTTCGATTTCTGACGTTTTTGGTCTTGTCATATCCAAGCCCTTTTTAGTTGGTATTAGGCTTAGATTTTTTGGGTAAAAGACTTTTCCCCCGAGCATGATTGAACTGGCTTGTTTGAGGGGGTATTAGCCTTGGATTTTGGGACATATTGATCCTGACTCGACTAGCCCCATTTCAATGGCTATTAGCCTTCGATTTCTGACCTTTTTGGTCTTGTCATATCCAAGCCCTTTTTAGTTGGTATTAGGCTTAATTTTATGGGTAAAAACTTTTCCCCCGAGCATGATTGAACTGGCTTGTTTGAGGGGGTATTTAGACTTTGATTTTAGGACATATCGATCCTCACTCGACAAGCCCCATTTCAATGGGTATTAGCCTTCGATTTCTGACGTTTTTGGTCTTGTCATATCCAAGCCCTTTTTAGTTGGTATTAGGCTTAGATTTTTTGGGTATAATACTTTTCCCCCGAGCATGATTGAACTGGCTTGTTTGAGGGCGTATTAGCCTTGGATTTTATGACATATTGATCCTGACTCGACTAGACCCATTTCAATGGGTATTAGACTTCGATTTCTAATCTTTTTGGTCTTGTCATATCTAAGCCCTTTTTAGTTGGTATTAGGCTTAAATTTTATGGGTAAAAGACTTTTCCCCCAGAGCATGATTGAACTGTCTTGTTTGAGGGGGTATTAGCCTTGGATTTTGGGACATATTGATCCTCACTCGACTAGCCCCATTTCAATGGCTATTAGCCTTTGATTTCTGACGTTTTTGGTCTTTTCATACCCAAGCCCATTTTAGTTGGTATGAGGCTTAGATTTTTTGGGTAAAAGATTTTTCCCTTGAGCATGATTGAACTGGCTTGTTTGAGGGGGTATTAGACTTGGATTTTGGGACATATTGATCCTCACTCGACAAGCCCCATTTCAATCGGTATTAGCCTTCGATTTCTGACCTTTTTGGTCTTTTCATATCCAAGCCCTTTTTAGTTGGTATTAGGCTTAGATTTTTTGGGTAAAATACTTTTACCCCGAGCATGATTGAACTGGCTTGTTTGAGGGGGTATTAGCCTTTGATTTTGGGACATATTGATCCTAACTGGACTAGCCCCATTTCAATGGGTATTAGTTTTCGATTTCTGACGTTTTTGGTCTTGTCATATCCAAGGCCTTTTTAGTTGATATTAGGCTTAGATTTTTTGGGTAAAATAATTTTCCACCGAGCATGATTGAACTGGCTTGTTTGAGGGGGTATTAGCCTTTGATTTTGGGACATATTGATCCTGACTCGACTAGCCCCATTTCAATGGGTATTAGCCTTCGATTTCTGACTTTTTGGTCTTGTCATATCCAAGCCCTTTTTAGTTGGTATTAGGCTTAAATTTTATGGGTAAAAGACTTTACCCTTGAGCATGATTGAACTTGCTTGTTTGAGGGGATATTAGACTTGGATTTTGGGACATATTGATCCTCACTCGACAAGCGCCATTTCAATGGGTATTAGCCTTTGATTTCTGACCTTTTTGGTCTTGTCATATCCAAGCCCCTTTTAGTTGGTATTAGGCTTACATTTTATGGGTAAAATAATTTTCCCCTGAGCATGATTGAACTGGCTTGTTTGATGGGTTATTTAGCCTTTGATTTTGGGACATATTGATCCTCATTCGACAAGCCCCATTTCAATGGGTATTAGCCTTCGATTTCTGACCTTTTTGGTCTTTTCATATACAAGCCCTTTTTAGTTGGTATTAGGCTTAGTTTTTTTGGGTAAAATACTTTTCCCCCGAGCATGATTGAACTGGCTTGTTTGAGGGCGTATTAGCCTTTGATTTTGGGACATATTGATCCTCACTCGACTAGCCCCATTTCAATGGGTATTAGGCTTCGATTTCTGACGTTTTTGGTCTTGTCATATCCAAGCCCTTTTTAGTTGGTATTAGGCTTAAATTTTATGGGTAAAAGACTTTACCCTTGAGCATGATTGAACTTGCTTGTTTGAGGGGATATTCGACTTGGATTTTGGGACATATTGATCCTCACTCGACAAGCGCCATTTCAATGGGTATTAGCCTTTGATTTCTGACCTTTTTGGTCTTGTCATATCCAAGCCCCTTTTAGTTAGTATTAGGCTTATATTTTATGGGTAAAATAATTTTCCCCTGAGCATGATTGAACTAGCTTGTTTGATGGGTTATTTAGCCTTTGATTTTGGGACATATTGATCCTCATTCGACAAGCCCCATTTCAATGGGTATTAGCCTTTGATTTCTGACCTTTTTGGTCTTTTCATATACAAGCCCTTTTTAGTTGGTATTAGGCTTAGTTTTTTTGGGTAAAATACTTTTCCCCCGAGCATGATTGAACTGGCTTGTTTGAGGGCGTATTAGCCTTTGATTTTGGAACATATTGATCCTCACTCGAGTAGCCCCATTTCAATGGGTATTAGGCTTCGATTTCTGACGTTTTTGGTCTTGTCATATCCAAGCCCTTTTTAGTTGGTATTAGGCTTCGATTTTTTGGGTAAAAGTCTTTTCCCCCCGAGCATGATTGAACTGGCTTCTTTGAGGGCTTATTAGCCTCGGATTTTGGGACATATTGATCCTGACTCGACTAGACCCATTTCAATGGGTATTAGACTTCGATTTCTGACCTTTTTGGTCTTGTCATATCCAAGCCCTTTTTAGTTGGTATTAGGCTTAAATTTTATGGGTAAAAGACTTTACCCTTGAGCATGATTGAACTGGCTTGTTTGAGGGGGTATTAGCCTTGGATTTTGGAACATATTGATCCTGACTCGACTAGCCCCATTTCAATGGGTATTAGCCTTCGATTTCTGATGTTTTTGGTCTTGTCATATCCAAGCCCTTTTTAGTTGGTATTAGGCTTAGATTTTTTGGGTAAAAGACTTTCCCCCCCGAGCATGATTGAACTGGCTTGTTTGAGGGCTTATTAGCCTCGGATTTTGGGACATATTGATCCTGACTCGACTAGACCCATTTCAATGGGTATTAGACTTTGATTTCTGACCTTTTTGGTGTTGTCATATCCAAGCCCTTTTTAGTTGGTATTAGGCTTAAATTTTATGGGTAAAAGACTTTACCCTTGAGCATGATTGAACTTGCTTGTTTGAGGGGATATTAGACTTGGATTTTGGGACATATTGATCCTCACTCGACAAGCGCCATTTCAATGGGTATTAGCCTTTGATTTCTGACCTTTTTGGTCTTGTCATATCCAAGCCCCTTTTAGTTAGTATTAGGCTTACATTTTATGGGTAAAATAATTTTCCCCTGAGCATGATTGAACTCGCTTGTTTGATGGGTTATTTAGCCTTTGATTTTGGGACATATTGATCCTCATTCGACAAGCCCCATTTCAATGGGTATTAGCCTTCGATTTCTGACGTTTTTGGTCTTGTCATATCCAAGCCCTTTTTAGTTGGTATTAGGTTTAGATTTTTTGGGTAAAAGACTTTCCCCCCCGAGCATGATTGAACTGGCTTGTTTGAGGGCTTATTAGCCTCGGATTTTGGGACATATTGATCCTGACTCGACTAGACCCATTTCAATGGGTATTAGACTTCGATTTCTGACATTTTTGGTCTTGTCATATCCAAGCCCTTTTTAGTTGGTATTAGGCTTAAATTTTATGTGTAAAAGACTTTTCTCTTGAGCATGATTGAACTGGCTTGTTTGAGGGGGTATTAGATTTGGATTTTGGGACATATTGATCCTGACTCAACTATCCCCATTTCAATGGCTATTAGCCTTTGATTTCTGACCTTTTTGGTCTTGTCATATGCAAGCCCCTTTTAGTTAGTATTAGGCTTAAATTTTATGGGTAAAATGATTTTCCCCTGAGCATGATTGAACTGGCTGCTTTGATGGGTTATTTAGCTTTGATTTTGGGACATATTGATCCTCACTCGACAAGCCCCATTTCAATGGTTATTAGCCTTCGATTTCTGACCTTTTTGGTCTTGTCATATCCAAGCCCTTTTTAGTTGGTATTAGGCTTAAATTTTTTGGGTAAAATACTTTTCCCCCGAGCATGATTGAACTGGCTTGTTTGAGGGGGTATTAGCCTTGGATTTTGGGACATATTGATCCTGACTCGACTAGCCCCATTTCAATGGGTATTAGCCTTCGATTTCTGACCTTTTTGGTCTTGTCATATCCAAGCCCTTTTTAGTTGGTATTAGGCTTAGATGTTTTGGGTAAAAGACTTTTCCCCCGAGCATGATTGAACTGGCTTGTTTGAGGGGGTATTAGCCTTGGATTTTGGGACATATTGATCCTGACTCGACTAGCCCCATTTCAATGGGTATTAGCCTTCGATTTCTGATGTTTTTGGTCTTGTCATATCCAAGCCCTTTTTAGTTGGTATTAGGCTTAAATTTTATGGGTAAAAGACTTTTCCCCCGAGCATGATTGAACTGGCTTGTTTGAGGGGGTATTACTCTTGGATTTTGGGACATATTGATCCTCACTCGAGTAGCCCCATTTCAATGGGTATTAGGCTTCGATTTCTGAAGTTTTTGGTCTTGTCATATCCAAGCCCTTTTTAGTTGGTATTAGGCTTAGATTTTTTGGGTAAAAGACTTTTCCCCCCGATCATGATTGAACTGGCTTGTTTGAGGGGGTATTAGCCTTGGATTTTGGGACATATTGATCCTGAGTCGACTAGACCCATTTCAATGGCTATTAGACTTCGATTTCTGATCTTTTTGGTCTTGTCATATCCAAGTCCTTTTTAGTTTGTATTAGGCTTAAATTTTATGAGTAAAAGACTTTACCCTTGAGCATGATTGAACTTGCTTGTTTGAGGGGATATTAGACTTGGATTTTGGGACATATTGATCCTCACTCGACAAGCGCCATTTCAATGGGTATTAGCCTTTGATTTCTGACCTTTTTGGTCTTGTCATATCCAAGCCCCTTTTAGTTAGTATTAGGCTTACATTTTATGGGTAAAATAATTTTCCCCTGAGCATGATTGAACTGGCTTGTTTGAGGGGGTATTTAGCCTTTGATTTTGGGACATATTGATCCTCACTCGACTAGCCCCATTTCAATGGGTATTAGCCTTCGATTTCTGACCTTTTTGGTCTTTTCATATCCAAGCCCTTTTAGTTGGTATTAGGCTTATTTTTGGGTAAAATACTTTTCCCCCGAGCATGATTGAACTGGCTTGTTTGAGGGCGTATTAGCCTTTGATTTTGGGACATATTGATCCTCACTCGACTAGCCCCATTTCAATGGGTATTAGCCTTCGATTTCTGACGTTTTTGGTCTTGTCATATCCAAGCCCTTTTTAGTTGGTATTAGGCTTAGATTTTTTGGGTAAAAGACTTTTCCCCCGAGCATGATTGAACTGGCTTGTTTGAGGGTATTAGCCTTTGATTTTGGGACATATTGATCCTGACTCGACTAGCCCCATTTCAATGGGTATTAGACTTCGATTTCTGACCTTTTTGGTCTTGTCATATCCAAGCCCTTTTTAGTTGGTATTAGGCTTAAATTTTATGGGTAAAAGACTTTTACCCTTGAGCATGATTGAACTGGCTTGTTTGAGGGGGTATTAGCCTTGGATTTTGGGACATATTGATCCTGACTCGACTAGCCCCATTTCAATGGGTATTAGCCTTCGATTTCTGACGTTTTTGGTCTTGTCATATCCATGCCCTTTTTAGTTGGTATTAGGCTTAGATTTTTGGGTAAAAGATTTTCCCTGAGCATGATTGAACTGGCTTGTTTGAGGGGGTATTAGCTTTGATTTTGGGACATATTGATCCTCACTCGACAAGCCCCATTTCAATGGGTATTAGCCTTCGATTTCTGACCTTTTTGGTCTTTTCATATCCAAGCCCTTTTTAGTTGGTATTAGGCTTAGTTTTTTTGGGTAAAATACTTTTCCCCCGAGCATGATTGAACTGGCTTGTTTGAGGGCGTATTAGCCTTTGATTTTGGGACATATTGATCCTGACTCGACTAGCCCCATTTCAATGGGTATTAGCTTCGATTTCTGATGTTTTTGGTCTTGTCATATCCAAGCCCTTTTTAGTTGGTATTAGGCTTAAATTTTATGGGTAAAAGACTTTTCCCGAGGGCATGATTGAACTGGCTTGTTTGAGGGGTATTAGCCTTTGATTTTGGGACATATTGATCCTGACTCGACTAGCCCCATTTCAATGGGTATTAGCCTTCGATTTCTGACGTTTTTGGTCTTGTCATATCCAAGCCCTTTTTAGTTGGTATTAAGCTTAGATTGTATGGGTAAAAGACTTTTCCCCCCGAGCATGATTGAACTGGCTTGTTTGAGGGGGTATTAGCCTTGGATTTTGGGACATATTGATCCTGACTCGACTAGCCCCATTTCAATGGGTATTAGGCTTCAATTTCTGTCCTTTTTGGTCTTTTCATATCCAAGCCCTTTTTAGTTGTTATTAGGTTAGCTTTTTTGGGTAAAAGACTTTTCCCCCGAGCATGATTGAACTGGGTTTTTTGAGGGGGTATTAGACTTGGATTTTGGGACATATTGTTCCTCACTCGACAAGCCCCATTTCAATGGGTATTAGCCTTCGATTTCTTAATTTTTTGGTGTTTTCATATCCAAGCCCTTTTTAGTTGGTATTAGGTATAGGTTTTTTGGGTAAAATACTTTTCCCCCGAGCATGATTTAACTGGCTTGTTTAAGGGGGTATTAGGCTTGGATTTTGGGACATATTGATCCTGACTCGACTAGCCCAATTTAAATGGGTATTAGCCTTTGATTTCTGATGTTTTTGGTCTTGTCATGTCCAAGCCCTTTTTAGTTGGTATTAGGCTTACATTTTATGGGTAAAATACTTTTCCCGTGAGCATGATTGAAATGGCTTGTTTGATGGGTTATTATCCTTTCATTTTGGGACATATTGATCCTGAATCGACTAGGCCCATGTCAATGGGTATTAGCCTTTGATTTCTGACCTTTTTGGTCTTGTCATATCAAAGCCCTTTTTCGTTCGTATTAGGCTTAAATTTTCTGGGTAAAATAATTTTCCCCTGAGCATGATTGAACTGGCTTGTTTGATGGGTTATTTAGCCTTTGATTTTGACACATATTGATCCTGACTCGACTAGCCCCATGTCAATGGGTATTAGCCTTCGATTTCTGATGTTTTTGGTCTTGTCATATCCAAACCCTTTTTAGTTGGTATTAGGCTTAGATTTTATGGGTAAAAGACTTTTCCCCCCGAGCATGATTGAACTGGCTTGTTTGAGGGGGTATTAGCCTTTGATTTTGTGACATATTGATCCTGACTCGACTAGCCCCATTTCAATGGGTATTAGCCTTTAATTTCTGACGTTTTTGGTCTTGTCATATCCAAGCCCTTTTTAGTTGGTGTTAGGCTTAAATTTTATGGGTAAAAGAATTTTAACCCGAGCATGATAGAACTAGCTTGTTTGACGGGTATTAGCCTTGGATTTTGGGACATATTGATGCTGACTCGACTAGCCCCATTTCAATGGGTATTAGCCTTCAATTTCTGACATTTTTGGTCTTGTCATAACCAAGCCCTTTTTAGTTGGTATTAGGCTTAGATTTTATGGGTAAAAGTTTTTTCCCTCCGAGCATGATTGAACTGGCTTGTTTGAGGGGGTATTAGCCTTTGATTTTGGGACATATTGATCATGCCTCGACTAGACCCATTTCAATGGGTATTAGGCTTCGATTTCTGACCTTTTTGGTCTTTTCATATCAAGCCCTTTTTAGTTGGTATAGGCTTACATTTTATGGGTAAAATACTTTTCCCGTGAGCATGATTGAACTGGCTTGTTTGATGGGTTATTATCCTTTCATTTTGGGACATATTGATCCTGACTCGACTAGCCCATTTCAATGGGTATTAGCCTTCGATTTCTGACGTTTTGGTCTTGTCATATCAAGCCCTTTTTAGTTGGTATTAGGCTTACATTTTATGGGTAAAAGACTTTTCCCCCGAGCATGATTGAACTGGCTTGTTTGAGAGGGTATTAGCCTTTGATTTTGGGACATATTGATCCTGACTCGAACTAGCCCCATTTCAATGGGTATTAGCCTTCGATTTCTGACGTTTTTGGTCTTGTCATATCCAAGCCCTTTTTAGTTGGTATTAGGCTTAGATTTTATGGGTAAAAGACTTTTCCCTCTGAGCATGATTGAACTGGCTTGTTTGAGGGGGTATTAGCCTTTGATTTTGGGACATATTGATCCTGACTCGACTAGCCCCATTTCAATGGGTATTAGCCTTCGATTTCTGACGTTTTTGGTCTTGTCATATCCAAGCCCTTTTTAGTTGGTATTAGGCTTAGATTTTATGGGTAAAAGACTTTTCCCCCGAGCATGATTGAACTGGCTTGTTTGAGGGGGTATTAGCCTTTGATTTTGGGACATATTGATCCTGACTCGACTAGCCCCATTTCAATGGGTATTAGCCTTTGATTTCTGACCTTTTTGGTCTTGTCATATCCAAGCCCTTTTTAGTTGGTATTAGGCTTAGATTTTATGGGTAAAATACTTTTCCCCCGAGCATGATTGAACTGGCTTGTTTGAGGGGGTATTAGCCTTGGATTTTGGGACATATTGATCCTGACTCGACTAGCCCATTCAATGGGTATTAGCCTTCGATTTCTGATGTTTTTGGTCTTGTCATATCCAAGCCCTTTTTAGTTGGTATTAGGCTTAGATTTTATGGGTAAAATACTTTTCCCCCGAGCATGATTGAACTGGCTTGTTTGAGGGGGTATTAGCCTTTGATTTTGGGACATATTGATCCTGACTCGACTAGCCCCATTTCAATGGGTATTAGCCTTCGATTTCTGACTTTTTGGTCTTGTCATATCCAAGCCCTTTTTAGTTGGTATTAGGCTTAGATTTTTTGGGTAAAAGACTTTTCCCCGAGCATGATTGAACTGGCTTGTTTGAGGGGGTATTAGCCTTTGATTTTGGGACATATTGATCCTGACTCGACTAGCCCCATTTCAATGGGTATTAGCCTTCGATTTCTGACGTTTTTGGTCTTGTCATATCCAAGCCCTTTTTAGTTGGTATTAGGCTTAAATTTTATGGGTAAAAGACTTTTCCCCCGAGCATGATTGAACTGGCTTGTTTGAGGGGGTATTAGCCTTGGATTTTGGGACATATTGATCCTGACTCGACTAGCCCCATTTCAATGGGTATTAGCCTTCGATTTCTGACCTTTTTGGTCTTGTCATATCCAAGCCCTTTTTAGTTGGTATTAGGCTTAGATTTTATGGGTAAAAGACTTTTCCCCCGAGCATGATTGAACTGGCTTGTTTGAGGGGGTATTAGCCTTTGATTTTGGGACATATTGATCCTGACTCGACTAGCCCCATTTCAATGGGTATTAGCCTTCGATTTCTGACCTTTTTGGTCTTGTCATATCCAAGCCCTTTTTAGTTGGTATTAGGCTTAAATTTTATGGGTAAAATACTTTTCCCGAGGGCATGATTGAACTGGCTTGTTTGATGGGGTATTAGCTTTTGATTTTGGGACATATTGATCCTGACTCGACTAGCCCCATTTCAATGGGTATTAGCCTTCGATTTCTGACCTTTTTGGTCTTGTCATATCCAAGCCCTTTTTAGTTGGTATTAGGCTTAGATTTTATGGGTAAAAGACTTTTCCCCCGAGCATGATTGAACTGGCTTGTTTGAGGGGGTATTAGCCTTTGATTTTGGGACATATTGATCCTGACTCGACTAGCCCCATTTCAATGGGTATTAGCCTTCGATTTCTGACCTTTTTGGTCTTGTCATATCCAAGCCCTTTTTAGTTGGTATTAGGCTTAAATTTTATGGGTAAAAGAATTTTAACCCGAGCATGATTGAACTGGCTTGTTTGAGGGGGTATTAGCCTTGGATTTTGGGACATATTGATCCTGACTCGACTAGCCCCATTTCAATGGGTATTAGCCTTCGATTTCTGACGTTTTTGGTCTTGTCATATCCAAGCCTTTTTTAGTTGGTTTTAGACTTAGATTTTATGGGTAAAAGACTTTACACTCCGAGCATGATTGAACTGGCTTGTTTGAGGGGGTATTAGCCTTTGATTTTGGGACATATTGATCTTGACTCGACTAGCCCCATTTCAATGGTTATTAGCCTTTGATTTCTGACCTTTTTGGTCTTTTCATATCCAATCCCTTTTTAGTTGGTCTTACGATTAGATTTTATGGGTAAAAGACTTTTCCTATGAGCATGATTGAACTGGCTTGTTTGATGGAGTATTAGCTTTTCATTTTGGGACATATTAATCCTGACTCGATTAGCCCCATTTCAATGGGTATTAGCTTCGATTTCTGACGTTTTTGGTCTTGTCATATCCAAGCCCTTTTTAGTTGGTAGTAGGCTTAGATTTTATGGGTAAAATACTTTTTCCTCCGAGCATGATTGAACTGGCTTGTTTGAGGGGGTATTAGCCTTTGATTTTGGGACATATTGATCCTGACTCGACTAGCCCCATTTCAATGGGTATTAGCCTTCGATTTCTGACCTTTTTGGTCTTGTCATATCCAAGCCCTTTTTAGTTGGTTTTAGGCTTAGATTTCTTGCGTAAAATACTTTTCCCCCGAGCATGATTGAACTGGCTTGTTTGAGGGGGTATTAGCCTTGGATTTTGGGACATATTGATCCTGACTCGACTAGCCCCATTTCAATGGGTATTAGCCTTCGATTTCTGACTTTTTGGTCTTGTCATATCCAAGCCCTTTTTAGTTGGTATTAGGCTTAAATTTTATGGGTAAAAGACTTTTCCCCCGAGCATGATTGAACTGGCTTGTTTGAGGGGGTATTAGCCTTTGATTTTGGGACATATTGATCCTGACTCGACTAGCCCCATTTCAATGGGTATTAGCCTTGATTTCTAACCTTTTTGGTCTTTTCATATCCAAGCCCTTTTTAGTTGGTGTTAGGCTTAAATTTTATGGGTAAAATACTTTTCCCGAGCATGATTGAACTGGCTTGTTTGATTGGGTATTAGCCTTTCATTTTGGGACATATTGGATGCTGACTCGACTATCCCGTTTCAATGGGTATTAGCCTTCAATTTCTGACGTTTTTGGTCTTCTCATATCCAAGCCCTTTTTAGTTGGTATTAGGCTTAGATTTTATGGGTAAAATACTTTTCCCCCGAGCATGATTGAACTGGCTTGTTTGAGGGGGTATTAGCCTTGGATTTTGGGACATATTGATCCTGACTCGACAAGCCCCGTTTCAATGGGTATTAGCCTTCGATTTCTGACGTTTTTTGGTCTTGTCATATCCAAGCCCTTTTTACTTGGTATTAGGCTTAGATTTTATGGGTAAAAGACTTTTCCCTCCGAGCATGATTGAACTGGCTTGTTTGAGGGGGTATTAGCCTTTGATTTTGGGACATATTGATCCTGACTCGACTAGCCCCATTTCAATGGGTATTAGCCTTCGATTTCTGACATTTTTGGTCTTGTCATATCCAAGCCCTTTTTAGTTGGTATTAGGCTTAGATTTTATGGGTAAAAGACTTTTCCCCGAGCATGATTGAACTGGCTTGTTTGAGGGGGTATTAGCCTTTGATTTTGGGACATATTGATCCTGACTCGACTAGCCCCATTTCAATGGGTATTAGCCTTTGATTTCTGACTTTTTGGTCTTGTCATATCCAAGCCCTTTTTAGTTGGTATTAGGCTTAAATTTTATGGGTAAAAGAATTTTAACCCGAGCATGATTGAACTGGCTTGTTTGAGCGGGTATTAGCCTTGGATTTTGGGACATATTGATCCTGACTCGACTAGCCCCATGTCAATGGGTATTAGCCTTCAATTTCTGACATTTTTGGTCTTGTCATATCCAAGCCCTTTTTAGTTGGTATTAGGCTTAGATTTTATGGGTAAAAGTTTTTTCCCTCCGAGCATGATTGAACTGGCTTGTTTGAGGGGGTATTAGCCTTTGATTTTGGGACATATTGATCTGCCTCGACTAGACCCATTTCAATGGGTATTAGCCTTCGATTTCTGACCTTTTTGGTCTTTTCATATCAAGCCCTTTTTAGTTGGTATTAGGCTTACATTTTATGGGTAAAATACTTTTCCCGTAAGCATGATTGAAGTGGCTTGTTTGATGGGGTATTATCCTTTTATTTTGGGACATATTGATCCTGACTCGACTAGGCCCATGTCAATGGGTATTAGCATTCGATTTCTGAGGTTTTTGGTCTTGTCATATTCAAGCCTTTTTAGTTGGTATTAGGCATACATTTTATGGGTAAAAGACTTTTCCCCCGAGCATGATTGAACTGGCTTGTTTGACAGGGTATTAGCCTTTGATTTTGGGACATATTGATCCTGACTCGACTAGCCCCATTTCAATGGGTATTAGCCTTCGATTTCTGACGTTTTTGGTCTTGTCATATCCAAGCCTTTTTTAGTTGGTTTTAGACTTAGATTTTATGGGTAAAAGACTTTACACTCCGAGCATGATTGAACTGGCTTGTTTGAGGGGGTATTAGCCTTTGATTTTGGGACATATTGATCCTGACTCGACTAGCCCCATTTCAATGGGTATTAGCCTTCGATTTCTGACGTTTTTGGTCTTGTCATATCCAAGCCCTTTTTAGTTGGTATTAGGCTTAGATTTTATGGGTAAAAGACTTTTCCCCCGAGCATGATTGAACTGGCTTGTTTGAGTGGGTATTAGCCTTTGATTTTGGGACATATTGATCCTGACTCGACTAGCCCATTTCAATGGGTATTAGCCTTTGATTTCTGACCTTTTTGGTCTTGTCATATCGAAGCCCTTTTAAGTTGGTATTAGGCTTAAATTTTATGGGTAAAATACTTTTCCCGTAAGCATGATTGAAGTGGCTTGTTTGATGGGGTATTAGCCTTTCATTTTGGGACATATTGATCCTGACTCGACTAGCCCCATTTCAATGGGTATTAGCCTTCGATTTCTGACGTTTTTGGTCTTGTCATATCCAAGCCCTTTTTAGTTGGTATTAGGCTTATATTTTATGGGTAAAAAACTTTAACCCCGAGCATGATTGAACTGGCTTGTTTGAGGGGGTATTAGCCTTTGATTTTGGGACATATTGATCCTGACTCGACTAGCCCCATTTCAATGGGTATTAGCCTTCGATTTCTAACGTTTTTTGGTCTTGTCATATCCAAGCCTTTTTTAGTTGGTTTTAGACTTAGATTTTATGGGTAAAAGACTTTACACTCCGAGCATGATTGAACTGGCTTGTTTGAGGGGGTATTAGCCTTTGATTTTGGGACATATTGATCCTGACTCGACTAGCCCCATTTCAATGGGTATTAGCCTTCGATTTCTGACGTTTTTGGTCTTGTCATATCCAAGCCCTTTTTAGTTGGTATTAGGCTTAGATTTTATGGGTAAAAGACTTTTCCCTCGAGCATGATTGAACTGGCTTGTTTGAGGGGGATTAGCCTTTGATTTTGGGACATATTGATCCTGACTCGACTAGCCCCATTCAATGGGTATTAGCCTTCGATTTCTGACGTTTTTGGTCTTGTCATATCCAAGCCCTTTTTAGTTGGTATTAGGCTTAGATTTTATGGGTAAAAGACTTTTCCCCCCGAGCATGATTGAACTGGCTTGTTTGAGGGGGTATTAGCCTTTGATTTTGGGACATATTGATCCTGACTCGACTAGCCCCATTTCAATGGGTATTAGCCTTTGATTTCTGACCTTTTTGGTCTTGTCATATCCAAGCCCTTTTTAGTTGGTATTAGGCTTAGATTTTATGGGTAAAATACTTTTCCCCCGAGCATGATTGAACTGGCTTGTTTGAGGGGGTATTAGCTTTGATTTTGGGACATATTGATCCTGACTCGACTAGCCCCATTTCAATGGGTATTAGCCTTCGATTTCTGATGTTTTTGGTCTTGTCATATCCAAGCCCTTTTTAGTTGGTATTAGGCTTAGATTTTATGGGTAAAATACTTTTCCCCCCGAGCATGATTGAACTGGCTTGTTTGAGGGGGTATTAGCCTTTGATTTTGGGACATATTGATCCTGACTCGACTAGCCCCATTTCAATGGGTATTAGCCTTCGATTTCTGACTTTTTGGTCTTGTCATATCCAAGCCCTTTTTAGTTGGTATTAGGCTTAGATTTTATGGGTAAAAGACTTTTCCCTAGAGAATGATTGAACTGGCTTGTTTGAGGGGGTATTAGCCTTTGATTTTGGGACATATTGATCTGACTCGACTAGCCCCATTTCAATGGGTATTAGGCTTCGATTTCTGACGTTTTTGGTCTTGTCATATCCAAGCCCTTTTTAGTTGGTATTAGGCTTAAATTTTATGGGTAAAATACTTTTCCCCTGAGCATGATTGAACTAGGTTGTTTGAGGGGTATTAGCCTTTGGATTTTGGGACATATTGATCCTGACTCGACTAGCCCCATTTCAATGGGTATTAGCCTTCGATTTCTGACGTTTTTGGTCTTGTCATATCCAAGCCCTTTTTAGTTGGTATTAGGCTTAGATTTTATGGGTAAAAGACTTTTCCCTCGGAGCATGATTGAACTGGCTGGTTTGAGGGGGTTTTAGCCTTTGATTTTGGGACATATTGATCTTGACTCGACTAGCCCCATTTCAATTGGTATTATCCTTTGATTTCTGACCTTTTTGGTCTTTTCATATCCAAGCCCTTTTTAGTTGGTGTTAGGCTTAAATTTTATGGGTAAAATACTTTTCCCGAGCAGCTTGAACTGGCTTGTTTGATGGGGTATTAGCCTTTGGATTTTGGGACATATTGATCTTGACTCGACTAGCCCCATTTCAATGGGTATTAGCCTTCGATTTCTGACTTTTTGGTCTTGTCATATCCAAGCCCTTTTTAGTTGGTATTAGGCTTAGATTTTATGGGTAAAAGACTTTTCCCTCCGAGCATGATTGAACTAGCTTGTTTGAGGGGGAATTAGCCTTTGATTTTGGGACATATTGATCTTGACTCGACTAGCCCCATTTCAATGGGTATTAGCCTTTGATTTCTGACTTTTTGGTCTTTTCATATCCAAGCCCTTTTTAGTTGGTATTAGGCTTACATTTTATGGGTAAAAGACTTTTCTCGTGAGCATGATTGAACTGGTTGTTTGATGGGGTATTAGCCTTTCATTTTGGGACATATTGATCCTGACTCGACTAGCCCCATTTCAATGGGTATTAGCCTTCGATTTCTGACGTTTTTGGTCTTGTCATATCCAAGCCCTTTTTAGTTGGTATTAGGCTTAGATTTTATGGGTAAAAGACTTTTCCCTCGGAGCATGATTGAACTGGCTTGTTTGAGGGGGTATTAGCCTTTGATTTTGGGACATATTGATCTTGACTCGACTAGCCCCATTTCAATGGGTATTAGCCTTTGATTTCTGACGTTTTTGGTCATTTCATATCCAAGCCCTTTTTAGTTGGTATTAGGCTTAGATTTTTTGGGTAAAATACTTTTCCCCCGAGCATGATTGAACTGGATTGTTTGAGGGGGTATTAGCCTTGATTTTGGGACATATTGATCCTGACTCGACTAGCCCCATTTCAATGGGTATTAGCCTTCGATTTCTGACTTTTTGGTCTTGTCATATCCAAGCCCTTTTTAGTTGGTATTAGGCTTAAATTTTATGGGTAAAAGACTTTTCCCCCGAGCATGATTGAACTGGCTTGTTTGAGGGGGTATTAGCCTTTGATTTTGGGACATATTGATCCTGACTCGACTAGCCCCATTTCAATGGTATTAGCCTTTGATTTCTGACCTTTTTGGTCTTTTCATATCCAAGCCCTTTTTAGTTGGTGTTAGGCTTAAATTTTATGGGTAAAATACTTTTCCCGGGAGCATGATTGAACTGGCTTGTTTGATTGGGTATTAGCCTTTCATTTTGGGACATATTGGTGCTGACTCGACTATCCCTGTTTCAATGGGTATTAGCCTTCAATTTCTGACGTTTTTGGTCTTCTCATATCCAAGCCCTTTTTAGGTGGTATTACGCTTAGATTTTATGGGTAAAATACTTTTCCCCCGAGCATGATTGAACTGGCTTGTTTGAGCGGGTATTAGCCTTGCAGTTTGGGACATATTGATCCTGACTCGACTAGCCCCGTTTCAATGGGTATTAGCCTTCGATTTCTGACGTTTTTTGTTTGTCATATCCAAGCCCTTTTTACTTGGTATTAGGCTTAGATTTTATGGGTAAAAGACTTTTCCCTCCGAGCATGATTGAACTGGCTTGTTTGAGGGGGTATTAGCCTTTGATTTTGGGACATATTGATCCTGACTCGACTTGCCCCATTTCAATGGGTATTAGCCTTCGATTTCTGACATTTTTGGTCTTGTCATATCCAAGCCCTTTTTATTTGGTATTAGGCTTAGATTTTATGGGTAAAAGACTTTTCCCCCGAGCATGATTGAACTGGCTTGTTTGAGGGGGTTATTAGCCTTTGATTTTGGGACATATTGATCCTGACTCGACTAGCCCCATTTCAATGGGTATTAGCCTTCGATTTCTGACTTTTTGGTCTTTGTCATATCCAAGCCCTTTTTAGTTGGTGTTAGGCTTAGATTTTATGGGTAAAAGACTTTTCCCCCGAGCATGATTGAACTGGCTTGTTTGAGGGGGTATTAGCCTTGATTTTGGGACATATTGATCCTGACTCGACTAGCCCCATTTCAATGGGTATTAGCCTTCGATTTCTGACATTTTTGGTCTTGTCATATCCAAGCCCTTTTTAGTTGGTATTAGGCTTAGATTTTATGGGTAAAAGTTTTTTCCCTCCGAGCATGATTGAACTGGCTTGTTTGAGGGGGTATTAGCCTTTGATTTTGGGACATATTGATCATGACTCGACTAGACCCATTTCAATGGGTATTAGGCTTCGATTTCTGACCTTTTTGGTCTTTTCATATCAAGCCCTTTTTAGTTGGTATAGGCTTACATTTTATGGGTAAAATACTTTTCCCGTGAGCATGATTGAATTGGCTTGTTTGATGGGTTATTATCCTTTCATTTTGGGACATATTGATCCTGACTCGACTAGGCCCATGTCAATGGGTAGTAGCCTTCGATTTCTGACGTCTTTGGTCTTGTCATATTCAAGCCTTTTTTAGTTGGTATTAGGCATACATTTTATGGGTAAAAGACTTTTCCCCCGATCATGATTGAACTGGCTTGTTTGAGAGGGTATTAGCCTTTGATTTTGGGACATATTGATCCTGACTCGAATAGCCCCATTTCAATGGGTATTAGCCTTCGATTTCTGACGTTTTTGGTCTTGTCATATCCAAGCCCTTTTTAGTTGGTGTTAGGCTTAGATTTTATGGGTAAAAGACTTTTCCCTCCGAGAATGATTGAACTGGCTTGTTTGAGGGGGTATTAGTTTCATTTTGGGACATATTGATCCTGACTCGACTAGCCCCATTTCAATTGGTATTAGCCTTCGATTTCTGACGTTTTTGGTCTTGTCATATCAAGCCCTTTTTAGTTGGTATTAGGCTTAGATTTTATGGGTAAAAGACTTTTCCCCCTGAGCATGATTGAACTGGCTTGTTTGAGTGGGTAATTAGCTTTGATTTTGGGACATATTGATCCTGACTCGACTAGCCCCATTTCAATGGGTATTACCTTTGATTTCTGACCTTTTTGGTCTTTTCATATCCAAAAAGATTTTTTAGTTGGTTTAGGCTTAGTTTAGGGTTTGGGGTTTCGAGTTTGGGGTTTCGGGTTTGGGGTTTGGGGTTTGGGTTTGGGGTTTGGGTGTTTCGGGTTTAGGGTTTAGGGTTTAGGGTTTAGGGTTGTTTAGGGTTTAGGTTTAGGGTTTAGGGTTTAGGGTTTAGGGTTTAAGGGTTTAGGGTTTAGGGTTTAGGGTTTAGGGTTTAGGGTTTAGGGTTTAGGTTTAGGGTTTAGGGTTTTAGGGTTTAGGGTTTAGGTTTAGGGTTTAGGGTTTAGGGTTTAGGGTTTAGGGTTTAGGGTTTAGGGTTTAGGTTTAGGGTTTAGGGTTTAGGGTTTAGGGTTTAGGGTTTAGGGTTTAGGGTTTTAGGGTTTAGGTTTTAGGGTTTAGGGTTTAGGGTTTAGGGTTTAGGGTTTAGGTTTAGGGTTTAGGGTTTTAGGGTTTAGGGTTTAGGGTTTAGGGTTTAGGGTTTAGGGTTTAGGGTTTAGGGTTGTTTAGGTTTAGGGTTTAGGGTTTAGGGTTTAGGGTTTAGGGTTTAGGGTTTAGGGTTTAGGGTTTAGGGTTTAGGGTTTAGGGTTTAGGGTTTAGGGTTTAGGGTTTAGGGTTTAGGGTTTAGGGTTTAGGGTTTAGGGTTTAGGGTTTAGGGTTTAGGTTTAGGGTTTAGGTTTAGGGTTTAGGGTTTAGGGTTTAGGGTTTAGGGTTTAGGGTTTAGGTTTAGGGTTTAGGGTTTAGGGTTTAGGGTTTAGGGTTTAGGGTTTAGGGTTTTAGGGTTTAGGGTTTAGGGTTTAGGGTTTAGGGTTTAGGGTTTAGGGTTTAGGGTTTAGGGTTTAGGGTTTAGGGTTTAGGGTTTAGGGTTTAGGGTTTAGGGTTTAGGGTTTAGGGTTTAGGGTTAGGGTTTAGGTTTAGGGTTTAGGTTTAGGGTTTAGGGTTTAGGGTTTAGGGTTTAGGTTAGGGTTTAGGGTTTAGGGTTTAGGGTTTAGGTTTAGGGTTTAGGGTTTAGGGTTTAGGGTTTAGGGTTTAGGGTTTAGGGTTTAGGGTTTAGGGTTTAGGTTTAGGGTTAGGTTTAGGGTTTAGGGTTTAGGGTTTAGGGTTAGGGTTTAGGGTTTAGGGTTTAGGGTTTAGGGTTTAGGTTTGGTTAGGTTTAGGGTTTAGGGTTTAGTGGTTTAGGGTTAGTTTAGGGTTTAGGGTTTAGGGTTTAGGGTTTGGTTTAGGGTTTAGGGTTTAGGGTTTAGGTTTAGGGTTAGGGTTTTAGGGTTTAGGGTTTTAGGGTTTAGGTTTAGGTTGGTTTGGGTTTAGGGTTTAGGGTTTGGGTTTTAGGGTTTAGGGTTTAGGGTTAGGTGTTAGGGTTTAGGGTTAGGGGTTTAGGGTTTAGGGTTTAGGGTGTTAGGGTTTAGGGTTTAGGTTAGGTTTAGGGTTTTGGGTTAGGGTTTGGTGTTT